>WNYC01000005.1:877372-942947 GCA_021396375.1 Sporothrix mexicana
AGTGCTGTAACTCTAAGTAGTATAAGTAGTGCAAGTATGTGAGTGATGTAAGTAATGTAAACGATAAACGTTGGAGGGAACTGCCAACAAATTCAGACTAGTGGCCCATGTAAATAGATGGTTTGAGCATAAAATGAAACTCTTATTTTCAGAGGGCGGTCGATCTAGCCGGACTTCTTTTTTAGGACCTTTCCCTGGCCATTTCCTGGCTTCATAAATCTTGCCTCTCTCTTTCTTTTTTTAGAGGAAAGTGGTTTTTGTAATTGGGTGCCCTCGGTGCCTGGGCGCGTATTGCCGGGCGCGTCGGACGCCTTTGGGTGACCGTTGATGCATTAGCGCTAAAAGTGTGTTCGCTGCCTACTTAACATCGCTCGACATCCAACGCACATTCAATAACGACACATTTGTAGCAACATCCATGCAGCCAGCAACGACGACCATGTATGCGGCCAACCACGACAAGACACATCAGGGCGACGATACTGTGCCCGAGACTCGAGGCTGAGGCCACAGGCGGCGGCCTCTCCGCCTTCAATTTGCTTTACCCTCTCCCTTTGCCGCCTTTATTTTCTCTTCTTCGCCATGGGTGAACGTACAACATCTGGATCCTCTGTGGGCGAGGAATGTTAAATACGACGGTCCCGTACGAGAGTGAGTGCGTCTTGCAGGAGTGCCAGCACCCCTAACACGCAAAAATTTTGCCCGCTTCGAATTTTCGACAAAATGGACCGTGCCGGCAAAATGGAAAAGTTAGCAAGTGAGAAAAGGCATGGAGCAGCCACTCGGCGAGCCAAGGGTCTGAAATCTGAAGCTTCGACGGTTTTCTCGTCGCTGTCGTCGGCATCGACGGCCAGCAAGGCGTTGTCGACTACAGCGCCTGGCTTTTCTATGAGAGCCCGGAACAACGGCATTCTCTCCTACCTAGATTCATCTCCTCCGGGCAATATTGGCACGTTGCGGAGCTGTTTGGCCCGGCGACGAGAATCTATATCACCATCCGCGTCCGTCTATGAAAATTACGTCTACGAGATTAAATCTGCCGACAATGAAGCAGCTATTCTGGTCAATATGGCGTCCCTGCTCCAGACCTACCCACAACCGTACAAGAACGCTTACAAGCAGGATTGGACGGCATATCCAAAGAACGTTGGGTTTAACAATGGCCTGTCAGCGCCCCAGCCCGATTTTGTTCAGGGCCTGGATATGGAAGCGTATCGACCTTTGCCTATCAACAAACACGTGCCGGGCGCTGTTCTGTGCAAGGATAACATCCACTCGGTGACGCTGCCCCATATCGCCGGTGAATATGAAGGCCCGGGCGGAGACCTGCGTGTGGCGGCCCTCCAAAGCTCATATGACGGTGCAGCCATGGTGTACGCACACAACCAAGCACTTGCATACCTAGGCCGGGCGGGGCCGGAAGACGGAGTCCAGGACTACGCCGCTGTTTTCACGTTCACAACAAATGGGAGAGTTATCAACTTTTATGCACACTACGCGGCGCCCATGGACGTTAGTGCCGACGGCGATGGCGGCGGCGCCGACAACGGCAACGACAACGACGAGATCGAATATCACCAGTATCTTATCCAGGAAATGAGCCTCGTCAACTCCTACGACGAATTCAAGGAGGCCCATCGAGCGCTCCACAATTTGCAGGACCATGCACGCACTGAGTCCATTAAGCTTAAAGACGACCTCCGGGCGCACTACAGAAAGAATATGCGATAGGTCAGCACTACTTTGCGTCCGCCGGTTGGCCCAAACGGCCGAAAGCGCAAGGCCTCGCTCTCTACTGTCAACAACTATGCAACAGGTGGTCCCTCAAAGCACACAATAGTAAATGGTGATGATAGAAATGTCTAAGACGAAGAGGTGTGCGACGGCTCGGCTGTTGTTCCAGGAGAAGGGGCTAACATTGGTGCATGACGAGAGACGAGATATATGGGCGTTGCTGATGGCTAATGGTGATATGATGTATGAACCTAGCGGCTTGTTTCTTCTGCTTGTTTGTCCTCCCGCCCTTTTTATATGTGGCGTTTGATGTCTTTTATATCTTAAAATGTATCTTCCCATTTCCTACCTTCTAGAACCACATTTCAACCTTCCTTCGTACAAACCGATATTTCAAATCCACTGACATTCGAGCGGCCCCCCCTCCCCTTCCAAAATACAATACTAAAAAAGCTACCCGTCATCAGCTTGATCGATTTACACGGTCAATTTGTCGTACCGCCGAGATAATATCCGGTATTCTTGGCTGCGCGAAGCGTCATAATGTACGACCTCGAGTTTTTTTTTTCCCTCTATTTTTCTTTTTAAATTTTAACGTAGTCATGGCACGTAAACAGGCCCGGCAGGATAATCAAAACTGGCCAGCATTCAGGACCTCCTTACAGGAGGCGAGCACCTGGCAGATTCAACTACACTCGCTACGAGTGCCACAAAATTATTACTCTGCCTCTTTCAAAGATCCCAAAACGACATTGCTGACCAAGCTCAATGTCAAAATGTCAATTTTTCCCCCTACTATACATCAGTGTGTTCGCTTGTCTGCTACGCGCCCTGTCTTATCCTACTCCCGACACGCCCGCCCGGCCATTGCTGCCATCAGTCCGTCCCACTCCAGAGTGCCGGTCGCCATCTGCGCAGCCAGCTTGCCGTGCCACCGGCCGTACGCCGTCCGAAGACCGGCGAGAGCAGCCCACATGGCAAACGTGTCGCCCGGGTCGGCTCCCAGTCTTGTCAGTCTCCGGCGCGTGTCCATCAGCAAGTGCTGGTACGCCGCCAGGCTGTCGCAGCTGCTGCGGTCGGCCGTGCAGAAGCGGTTGACGAGGGCGGCCGTGTGGCCCGTGAGGGCCGACTGGCGGACCATGAAGGTGACGGCCGCGTCGTAGTGGTGGCGGGGGTTTTTGATCTTGGGGTTGTAGGCCACGGGCAGCCCGATCGGGACGCCAGTCGTCAGGCCTCCTCCAAAACCCGCAGAGCCGACGGGGGGCGCGTTGGTGCTGCCACTGCCACTGCTGGCACCCGTTGAAGACGAAGACAACCGCCCGTCCGAAGCAACCACGTCCTCCCCCGCCCGCTTCCTCTTCCGGCTTTTGGCGAGCGGCGACACGTTGGTGTCGACCGACTTGTGGAACTGCTTGCGCTGCTTGAGCTGGTCCAGCACGGTCTGCGCGGAGCACACAATAATTCCCTTGGCCAGCTTGCGCCGCTCATCCTACTGAGCATACGCGAGGCTGTCGGGGTGGGCAGGCTTGACTTCGCACTTGATGTCTGTGTCGGGGTCTTTGTCCTTGTCCTCGCTGCCGCTCGTGGGCGTCATCAAAAAGCCCGTCAGTCCGTGGTACTTGAGGTTGGCCAGCAGGCTCGACTGCCAGTCGTCAAACGAGTCGAGGTCGTTGAGCGGCGTGACGAGCGGGACGGTGCTTTGCGAGGGCGGGTTGTAGACGTTGGAGGCGGGTGAGGATGAGCGGCGGGAGGGTCCCGCGTCGTCTCCCGAGTCGCTGGACGACGAGCCGTCAGAATCATCACCAGACGAGCCCGACGAACTCGACGAACCCGATGAACTCGACGACCCAGATCCAGAGTCGTCTGGGGCGTGCTCGCTCTTGGTCGCAAGGTCCACCAAGTTGTAGATCGAATTGTGCGAGCTGAGGGCACGGCAGCTCGACGACGATGAATCTCCAGAAGAAGATGAGGACGAACCCTCGCTAGACGACCGGATGGACGTCACACTGGGAAGTCTGTTGGTCAGTGTCTGCCCAGGACGGAAATGATGTTGACGCTGCATGCAGACCTACCTCTGTCTGTAGACATTCGCCTTGTCGTCTTCGTAATCTTCCTCGATCTTAATACGAACTGGCGGGGCCGGTGATGAAGGTATGTACCACTGCTCCATGGTCTTCGTGGCGATGATGGTAGATGTGATTTTTGAAAATGTTTGTTGAATTGAATGTTGGTTGGGAGGTGAATTGCAAACAGATTCCTGCAATCGTGAGTTGCGAGAAAGTGAAGTTGTGAGAACGTAGATTAGAGGAAAGCCAAACTACAGTCAAGTTTTATTCATCTATTCACGGCCACGTTTTTGGAGGGGCAAATGTGAATTTTTGCCTTTATTTTTCATCTGATCTTTTTGCGTTCATGCTCGCATTGTAGTGTCAAGGAATGCAAAATACTTATATTGTTGTATTTCGGAGGACTGTTTAAATTATCCAAAAATAAGATTGACTCGAGATTTTCTACAGAATCTCGTTGAAAATACAACACGAGTACAGAAAATGAGAATATTCATTTAAAATGAAAAGATTGACATTTTTGGAGAATTTCAAATTCATTTGTGTTGGTTATGCTCACAACGTCGATGTGTTTGTATCTCACGATGTTGGTTCTAAGCCCAACCAACAGGATCACATGATTTCGCGACAGTTTTCAGACACCATAACTAATAGACCTTCCTGGCCGTTTATTGTTAATGAGCGGCACAGCTTACAAGGCAGGACTGCGGCACGGTAGTGCGTGAGCTCGCTGGCTGGTCAATCGGATTAATATAATTTACCGACGTCACTTGCTCGGAGTGATGCCTGCAACTGTCAACGACAGACCGTCAACAAACGCGTTATGCGTGGCGATTTTCTTCGAGACGTTCACCCAAAGTTCATTTCTTCTTTGCAATCCTTCTCTTGTGAGTATTCTCACAACTGTTTCGCCTTTTCCTTTTCTCTTTCCAATTTGCTCGGACAAGACGCGGTCTGCAACAATCACAAAACAAAAAGGAACTCTTTGAAGATCTCCATTCTAACGTCGTTTCATCACGAGACCAATGCTGCCTTCTTTTCGTCTCTGGTCTCTGCCAATTCTCGTCTTCGCTGAGCTTGCCGCTCTGGGACAGGCACCGTTGGCAGTGGGTCCCTGCAACTTTAGAGTTTGTCGGATTTTCGGTGTCTTTTGCCGTGATTTGGCGTTCTGGGTGCAATTGCAAGTTTTGGAGGCTCCGCCGACAATGGGATGCAAGAACCCACAAGGAAAAGACGGCTTCTCACAAATGCAACATTACAATCAACTGACAGAGTTTACGGAGTAGAAACTTTAGCAGGACATTTGGGATATTTGGGATATTGTTGGCCGGTTTAGGAGGCCTTAGGAGGCGTTAGCTCGTCGACAAGGCAGGGCCAAGCCGAGACCTTTTGAAATCTTTGCCACAAAGGACGAGATAAGAGGAGGAAACAAGAAAGACATCAACAAAGTTCCACAGACCACAGACGTAAGTGGCGCTGGTGTTTGGTAGAGAGATCGTGAAAGAACACGACACGATGGAGAGTGAAAAGTCACAATCTTGACAAAAAGGGGAAAGGGCAAGGAACGCGCGAGACTGGAGTTAGTCGACAAGGGGTCTAGCGCGGGGCCATCAACACTTTGGACGTTGCTTCGACGCCGCTCCAGGGCACTTTAGGCCTGCCCAGGCCCTGAATCCAGCAGACGGGATGAGGCGCAGCCTGACAACAGAAGAGAAGAAAAGACGAAAATTTGTGCTTCTCGCTAGGGACGGCGCCGCCAAGTCCTTGACTGGAACTAAAAATCTAAAAAAAGGACAGGGGTCGCCGGCGAGTGGCTCCTCCTAGTGGCACTGGCATTTAATGCGACGGGAAAGGACTGGAATAAAATCAAGATGAAAAAGAGAATACCACCGAATGGAACACTACTGAGTATGAGGAGCATGAAAAATTAAGCTTGTTTTGCGCCAGTGCGCCACTAGGCAGGAACGAAGGAAGGAAGCAATAGTGAACCAAGAAAAGCAACAGACACGATCGTGACTTCCACGAGAGGAAAGGAAAAGAAGACAAAAGAGGCAAGACCAGACCGAAAGAAGAGGCAAAACGAGATCTCTGCCTGTTCACTTCTCGTGTTCGTCAATGACTCTTTTTCGTGTGCTTGTTTGCGTTGTAGTCATGCATGCATCGTGAGGTGAGGACCGTGGCACGCCCCTCTCCCAGATTAATACCAGGTATTTGGAAACATTTTGTCGTGTTTGTTGTTGGAAGAGGCTCAAAGGCTTTGCCCGCGGCCTTACGGCACAAGGCAGGGGCAAGAAGGCAAAAAGGGGAAAATGGCCGAACCGAGCCGTAGGGCAGGAGCGACACAAAACAGACAGTGACAAACGCCACGATTCAGCGATCCAGCGATTCGGCGGCCGCCTGCACGCGGAAAACTTCATCTCGCCTAGACCCTCCTTGACCGTTTTTCCGCTGACAAGAGGAGTTGGCGAGACGTGCGAGTAGGCGAGTCAGGCGCGAACAGGCAACAAACGCTGTCGATCACAGGCCTAGACGAAGCCTAGACCAGAAGGACATGCTTTTCACGCTTGCTATGGAGTCGATTTCTTACCTCTGAAATAGGACAACTCCAACAGAGCGCGCGCCTGCCTGCGGGTTTCCAATTCATCTTCACTTCTAGGCAGGCCTGGACACAACAGACACAGAAAATCTTAGTGTCACCCGCCCAGTCGCTGCCAAGAGCTCGCCTAAATTGGTCAGCCAGGCGAGCCTACAGAGTAAGCAGACGAAGAGAAAAATGACCAGGCTGTGAAAGTTGAGGGCTGGCTTGTGGTAGTGCAATTTTGCGCGTGTTTTTGGGTTTGCTTGGGTCCCATCGTGCCTTCCCGTCCACTGGTTGTTCGAATTTTCTTGATGCCCCTATTTCCCTTTTGGGAAAGCAGTCACCCCCTTTGTGGCCACCCCAGTATTTTCTTCTCTCTCCTTCCTCTTCTTCATAAGATCTGGTGGCGCCTCTCTTCTTTCGTTTCGGTACTTTTCTTTCTTTTCCTTTCTTGTGCTGTCCTTTTGTGATCGTGTGCCTCTTTTCTTGAAGAGCTGTTGCTGTTGGATCGTTTGATCCATTTGTTGACATTTGCTGTCGACTGTCACTCGCTTTGCCCTCCCTTTTTTTTTTACTTCTTTTTGCTTAATCTCTCTTGCGGCCTGTCTGCGTCCGTTCGCTTGCTCGATCTCTCTCGATCTGTTCGCTGCCAGCCTATCTTTTTCAGCCACATCTTCACGATCAATCTTTAATTTCCACATTCCTTATCCCTCCCGCTTTTTACTTAGCACCTTAATCCAACCACTCCTCCTCAAGAAGTCACCACCCATGGCCGACCGCCCGCAACCGTCCCCTCAGGACATTGCCGGCCCCGCCATGCCGGCAGCCTCATCGTCGTCGCCCGCGCCGTCTCCCAGACTGGCCGCGGCGGCTGCTGTCCCCTCCGTGTCGTCGCCCACCGGCTCAGGTTCCGTGCACGCCACGTCTCCCTCGCCTGTCCACCCCGATCTCGCCTCGCCTTCGTCCCCGACAACACAGCAAAGAGCCGTCCCCGAGATCTCCGTCGCCGGTCCCTCGTCCGACGGTAACCAGTACGCCACCGCCGGCGGCCCCATCCAGCAGCCGCCCCGCAGCTTTAGCCCTGTTGGTGTGACCGAGAACACGCCGTTCACTGCGGCATACCCGTACCAACCCCAGGGCCAGGGTCCTCCCGGTGGCTACTACAACGCTGCCGCCGGCAGCTACCCTCCAGCTGGCGGGTACCCGTACACTGGCGCTGCGGGTGTCGCTGGTGTTGCTCCCGGCGCAGCTGACGCTGCTCTGGGCGGCGCCGCCGTGGGCACTGCCGCCGCCGTGGCCGCTGCCGACAACAAGCCCAAGACGTTCTCGCAGCGCATGGCCGGCAGCGACGAGCACTGGCAGTGGAAGCTCAGCTTGCGCCTCGTGCTGATTGTCCTGGACATTATCGCCATTGGTGCCGCCGCCGCCATCACGGCCACGAACGGCAGCATGTACAGCTGGTACTACTTTGACGACTCGTACATTATCCCCTACACTCTGATTCCTCTCGGCGTGTCGCTCGTGTGGTGTGTTGTTGTCGTTTTGGTCTTGTTGCTGCGCAAACCCCCGCGTGCTGTCCACCCCGGCATTGCTGTCGGTCTGGACCTGTGCCTGTGGCTCGCCTTCATCTTCACTTTGCTCTTCACGGTGGCCGCCGTCTACTCGCTGGCCCAGTTTGGCAGCGACGGCGACCTGAGCAGCAGCTACTACTACGGCAGCAGCTACGGCGGCGGCTACTCGCTGGCGCCCAACAACTCGTGGGTGTGGACGACGAGCAGCAACTACTACGACTACGCCAAGCGCACGGGCTCGGCAGTCGTGCCGTCGGCTGTCAGCGAGTCGACGCCTACTTCTGTCGAGGCTGTTGTCTCTGTTGTTACGTCCATCGCCGTCGCATCGGCCGCCTCTGTCGCCTCTGCCGCTTCCGCTGTGACCACCGCCCCGCCCGTCCTCTCGGAGCGTGCTAAGCGCCAGCTGTTCTCGTCTTCGTCCTCCTCGTACTCGGACCCCTACTCGTACGACGACCCCTACACGTACGACGACCCATACTCGTACGATGACCCCTACACCCGCTCCGACTACTACAGCTACGACTACTATGACCCGTACGACAGCTACTCGACCGACTCGGACGGCTACTACATCTACCCGACGACCACCTCCAGAACCTACACCTACACCCGCACGCGTGACTGCACCCCCCAGTTCACGTCGTGCGCCCAGCAGGACGCGCTTGTCAACCAGCTGTGGCACGACAAGCCGCGCCGCTACGCGCTCGATCTGCTGCTGGCCATCCTCCAGGGCTTCGCCATCATCCTGCACTTTACCCTGTTTGTCTGGGCCTGCGTCGACACGCACCGCCGCAACCGCATGCGCCGCACCAATGCCATGACCATGGATGTCCTGCAGGACATGCGCCAGCGGGGCTACGTCATGGTCCCCGCGGCGGAGGCAGCCGGTGCCGGAATGGGCGGCGCACCCCTGGGCACCATACCCGGCCGCGACAGCATGTACCCCGGCTACGCGCCCGCACCGGGGCCGATGCCGATGCCGCAGCAGCAGCCTGGTGGCTGGCAAGGGTCGCCGCGGGCTGCCGAGAAGGCGCCCATGTCGCCTGTGCGGTATGGTTAAGGCTTAAGAGTGATGTGCCAGGAGCAACGTCGTAGACATTGCGGCCTTGACGTTTCGAGTTGTTGGTCGATGATCTTCCTACTAATATTTAATTGCATATAATTGCATATACGGCTGGTCTTTTGTTTCGTTTTATTTTATTTTATTTTCTTTTTTCTTCTTTGATAATCCCCTCCTGTTGATACCATTTCTTGTCATGGTTGCATATCCCTATTGCATTTGGACTTTTTGTTAGCTTTTCTCTTTCTCTTTCTTATGTAAACGAAATGATGCAAAAAAGCACTTGTCAGAGCATACTCTTTTCTCCTGCGTGACATTGATGAGTTTGAATTCCATCCCAAATTCTGATACTGACAACATCTTCCTCTTGTCATATTGACTTAAAACGTATCGACGACCTTTGGGCACAAGTCGGCATTTTTTATCTGTTATCTCTTCTCGGATCTTGGCCATGCGCGTTGCAGGCGGTGGCTTGCCTTGAACGAAGTGTACGGAGTACGAGGGAGCGGTGAATGCATTTGACGAGACGATATCAACAGCGAAGGTGAGGCCCAATCCGTGTGGCGTTCTTACTGTGGACCATGCCGGTGATATTTGGGTGTTTATCACATCGTCACACCTGTTCTAACCTCTTCTTGTTGGCATTTTCGGCCTTGCTGGGCGGCTGAATTACTGAATTCGTATGCTATCCCACCGTTTGTGCATAACAACACATTCTTGCTGTACAAGTGTCTATTCTGGGCATATGTTGTGCAATGGAGAAATGGGGAATATGCAGTCCTCAGTTGGGCGATAGTCCCGCGTGGGGGGTACATACATGATGGCGAGGACCGACATACTATCTCATTATTGACAATTGTGGCGTATTGAATTAAAAGGGAAAGATAAAGCATTAGACAAGAAATACTTGCAGCAGAGAAAGACAAAAGACACGGCAGAAAGAAGGTTGGACGGCCGCGGGGTTAAGGGACGGTACAACGGCAGAGGCTGGGGTCAAAAGCCCTGCCGAAATGAAACAAACACATACACATACACACTGCAAGGAGTTTTTTGTGTAAGTAGTGTAAAGTTGGGCGTCTGGGGAAGCGGAAAGTTGTTGGACACAAACACACAAATGCTGTGTTGAATTTGTTTATTCTCCGGGAGCCGGCGACGGTTGATTCGACTTTCAACTGACGTCACAAGTCGTATGGGTCATTGAGACCAAACTACAGTCAATGTCCCTACGTCGTATGAAGGTAGCAATAAACGAGACCGGGCAAATAGCGGAAGCGGACAACGGCCCATGATGGGGCCTGGAGCCTGAACAGTCGTGACGCGGACAAGCTTTCTCAGCTGAGAAGGACAGTGCGATTTTTGTTTCCTTGTTGGACGGACCTGCAGGAGGAAGAGGACGCATGCATGGGAGTATTTGCTGGTCGGTGTGCAAGCATTTTGCCATTGACTTGGCGGAGGTCAAACGTGTGAAAACAACTCACAACTCGCAACTCACGACATCCATTGTGGATGGCTCGAAGGATGAGAAAATACGAGACTGCGGAAGCATCCTCCGGCAACGAAGCCGGCCTTGATGTCGATTTTGCCCATCGTCTGGGTTGATTCTTCAAAGTTCTTCAAGTGTTTGGCGTTCTTTCGTTCTTTGCTTCTTCCACTCTTTCACGTCTGCCCCATCATGATGTTGTGCATATCTAGCCTCGTTTGTTTTCTTCGCTGCGTGTTGTCTCGCCTTAGTTTCCGGCCCAGGATCGCTGAACCTTCGTATTTGCGATGCTGTGGGCAGTTTCTCCAGCAGCCTGCATCTTCCCAGCCTTTTCTCCTTTTCTTTGGGGACATTGAGAGTTGTCTAATGCAGAGTCTTTTCGTGTCGTCGTCAGTGCCTCTCTCGATCCTCACCTTGGGCCTTGGAGCATCCTTCGCCCTGATTTCTGTGCATCTTGGCGCTTTTTGGCTGCTGTACAGTCTTCCTGCCACCGAAAGTGTCACCATCATGGTCTGTTCTGTGGGTACTCACTGTGGAGTTTTTTTCTATGCATGTCTCTCGCACAGAGTTTATGACGGCGATTTTGGAGAGCCTTTTTTGTTTTTCTGTCAATACGAGAAGCAGAACGCCCAGCTGAAAAAAATCCTATGGTGCAGTCCAAGTTTGCCGAGAAAGAGCGTAGCCGTGCAAATAGCGGGAATGGGCGCACTAAAGTTTACTAAACTCACTAACACTGCGTGAGTGTTTACTTTCTTTTTTCTTTCGTTTGTTTGTCGTCATTTCAACATCGATTGATTTAGTCGTACAGCCCAGCCATTTCTGTTCTCCCTTGCATCGACATCCTCTTTTACGAGTCTCTGCCGATGGATTTACCTTCTGTGATCAACTGTTGCCGTCCCAATTGCCAGCCAGTACTTTTATACTTTTTTCTTCTCTCAATCCTTTTTCCTTCATCTCACGGTTGTGGTTGGTGGCGTTTTTATTGCTTCGCAACGGGATAAGATCTGTCAATGAGGCCTCTTTTGAATGTCGACTGATTTGAAAGTGACAATATTTTTACCATCGTCGTCGTTGTCACTAGGAAACGACAATTGTCACTTTTGACTTTTGTCCCTTGTCCAACCAGAAGGCTGTCAAAACGCCAAAATACAACGAGAAAGAACGCCTCAGTGGGCCGAAGCGCGCATATCCAGCTGTCGTCTCTAGTTTCTTGCCCATTTTCTCGTATCGATGCAGGCCCAACGCACAAGCAAACGCACCCAACAAGCGCTCGACAGCGAATCAGCGGCAGCGAATGCCTTTCTTCTGCGGGCTGGGCTGCATAAAGAGTCTTGGTCTTTTCTCTCGGAATAAAGTGTTCCTGGCGTTCCGGCCACTCAATCCAAATTCCACCCCTCAACGGTGGGGAGCTGCAGAAACTCCCACCTACTCCGTACAGCTGCAGTAGCTCTCCTCGTAATAATAATGGGAGACGAGAAGAGACGTATTGAGTCTGTGAGTCTGTGAGTCTATTCGCGTTGTGTCGTGCCCAACGCTGCACTCTCTGGTCCTCTCGTCGGAGGTCGGCCGCTCAGCCGTCTTCTTTCTGTGTTTTCGACCGTTTTGTCTGGACCAGGCTGCACATTGTCGTCACAGCCCGGCTTTCATTGGACGCCAGCAGAGAGAACAGGCGACAGCTCTTGTCCTTCGTAGGAGAAACTAAAACCACATTGGGAGACCAAGCCAATATTCTCGCATGCAGGCTCAGCTTATGGCTTTTTTGGAGAATGATGAGAGGGCCAGACAGCGCTGTAGGATTTGCATCGTCGCCGTAAATGTTCCAATATTTGCCTGCACACTGCACACTACACACTGCACGCTCTGCCTACTCTGCACGGCAGCCATTGTTGCCTATTCAATTGAGGGATTGAATTTTGGTTGCGCAGGGGACGACATGTGTGAAGACGTACCTCGACAACATGAGACGGAGACTGTCCTCCAGGTAGAGCACTTACACTGGAAAGGCACTGCCCTATTTACACGACCGTTTTACTCCAACAGCCGATAAGAAAAGAGAGAAATACCTAGTTACCGTAGTGAATGTTTCGTAAATGTTTTGTCTGTATTTTAGCAGAACAGATTTTGATAGTTCAATGCAGTCACTAGTTGTTTGTTGACCAGTCCAAAGTTTACACACTTTCACCAAAAGCACGGCCACCACCAGAGACAGCCTCTTTTCTTGGGAGCTTTGGTCTGTTTCGGCACTTGCGAGTGGCTCGACGGTGGTTGGTCGACAAGCCTTGAAGCCTTTAAGCCTCCTTCTGCAGGAGTAAGTCGCCAACCCACACTCTCCATCGGAAATCGGAAGAATCTGTCGGACGATGCCCATTTCTTTTTTTTGTTTTGCACAGCCCACTCAGCCGGGCGGAAACCAACGACGAGTGATAAAGTCCAAGCCAACAACGACCACTCCCGCCGTTTACTTTTTACTGTTTAGCGCACAGCACCGTCTTCCGCGGATACGGGATGTTGAAGGATGAAGACTCTGAAAGACTCTAAAAGACGCCATTCAAGTACCTCGTAGAGCAGCTGTATTCTGCACCAATGGATAGAACTGCTGTGGATTCAGATTGATACGAGGTTCTGGATCCACTCCCCGATGCACGGAGAGATCCTTTTTCTTTCAAGTCTCCTTCAACGAGCTGGCCTAGGCCCACTCTCCACTCTGACGTTCTGGCAACATCCGTGCTGTATCCCGGTAGCTGGGTCACTCGTATGGAGTCCCGTCGTACTCTGGTACTCTGTATGTCTGGAGAACAAGGTAGCTGTACGTCGTACTTGTACCTGTCCGTTGGGCCTTGACCAGCCTCGTCTCCTCACCCTTGACAAGAGAGCAAGGAAAGATCGGCTGTGGCCGCGGATGGGTAGGGACCAGTACAAGGGTAAGCCCACAAAAAACAAATAAACAGGGGAGGTGTTTTTTTCTTGTATGGCCAGCAGGGAGGAACTTACAACCAAAAAGAAAAAGAAAGGTCTGGACCTGATCGGCCAGTTTTGGTGGTGGCCGAGTGGCCGTCTCAGACAACGACGGCTGTCAATGGGTGACTGGTCAATGATGGCCAGTGACCAGACGGTGGTGGATGTGGTCCTGTTCTATATTCTATTTTCTGCTTTCTACGACCACTCGTCTGTATCGACCAGGCCATCGGAGACCGAAATACCATGGACGAGCGGCTGGAGAGCCGATGCTGTGGTGCCGTCGAAAATGTTGTCTTTTCCCTCCTTTTTGTTTCGTCCCTTCTTCTGGTCTCTGTCCTCGTGGCCGTCTGTGGTCGCCCTGGCCTCACCTTGGTTTTATTTTAAGCATATTCACAATGTTCAATGTCTCGTTGTACAGCTGTTCATGTTACTGTCAACGGTCTGGTCATGCTGTGAGCACAAACTGACAGCTTGTATTGTTTACTTTCTGTACTTTCTGTCCTGTCCACCCCCACCACCCCTCGCATCCACTCGCCCACGCACGTCCACTTTGATATCCATGCCCACCTCTCTGTTCCCCTGGCGGTGGCCCAGTGGCCGGGTCGACCATCCCGCTCAGAAATAAGAGACAAGAGACATCACTGCTTCGGTGTTCTTCGATATCGGCCTTTTCAGCCCCGCCTCTGACTTTTTGAAACGAGAGCCACCATCAACTGCGGTATATTTTCATACGTGTACCTATCCGTACCTTTCCTTTGACACCTGCTGTACCTGTACTCCGTACCGCGACCTCATGTTCGGACGAGGCGCCTCTCCTCTCCTCCTCTACAAAGTACTCTTCTCCCTACTCCGCCCTCCATCTTCTTCACTTTGACCCTCCACGGTCATGGCCGTCCGCAAGGTCACTGTCACTGCCCGCTGTCGAAATATTGAATAACGACGACCGGAATGGCATGTCCTTCACACACAATGGTTGGCTGGAGATGGCGAGTGGTTGATGTGGAGGAGGGATTTTGGTAAATCAAAGCTCTTCTGCCTTACAATTCTTTGTTGATGGTATTGCCAGAGGATGGGTCCAACTCTCCTTACAAAGAAATCAAAAAAGGATGCAAGTCTTGAGATCAAGTTGAGTTCCAGTGCCAAAATCATGCAGATTTTCCCATAGAGACTATCACGGAAACCACGCAGAAATCAAATTAAGTGTTGCACCTCGCCTTGCCGAAGACAAAATAAATGAGGCAAGATAAGGCAAGATGAGGCAAGATGAGGCAAGCAAAACGAGGACACAGCAAGCTGAGCTGAGACGAAAGCTCCTGGTCTCCAAGTGGGCCCCATCATTCAATGTGTCTGTCGTTGTGTGGTTCTTTTCTGTCTACTCGAAGCTCCATGGTGCGTGTAAGTGTGTAAGTGGGGAGGAACAAGCTCGGTTGTCGTGCATGGCCTTCTCTCGTGTATATTCTTTTGTCTCCTTTTTTTGTTTTCTTCTTTTCCACGCAAACGGACCACTAGCCTTCGGCCTCGCCAATACTATGCACCTTTGATGCACCTTTTCGATTCACACCCAGCCTCCACCTTCTCCCTCTCTCTCACTCCCTCATGCTTTCTTTTCGTCCCACCCTCTTCCTCCACTGCTTGATGCAGCCTCCACAACTCAGACCATGACATTCACACCTTTTTTTCTTCTTTTCTTTTCTGTCCCTCTCCCAATCTCCCCGTACCTTGGCCCTATCTTTTTTTAGATGCACCCGTCTCGTTCTATCGCCATGGCCGGCCACTCATCTCATTCGTCTGTTCTCGTCTCGTTCGTTTGTCTCTTTTGTCTGTGATATCTCCTGCATCTCCCCCTCTATAAGAGCTCATTGACCTGCATCTCTTCCGTTCTCCTGGACCGTTTCCCCTTCCTCCCCATTTGCACCATCATTCGTTCATATCTCCCTCTCCTCTCTTCCGAAGTGACAGGAAAGAGTTCTCTTCCTCCCAACCCTCGTTTATTTCCTTTTTTTTGGTTCCTCGCTTCGCTCGCTTCCGTCTCTCGCTCTTAAATTACTCTCGCTTCGCTCGCTCCCCAACCATGCGTTGGTCCGCCCTCCTCGCGGTCGGCTCGGCCGCTCTGGCCATCGCCAGCCCGGCCGGCCCGCCTCCGTCCTACCGTGACGAGGAAAAGCGCGGCGTTCCCGGTGGTGGCGGCGGCGGTGGTGCCTCCAGCGAGTCCTGCTCCGACTCGAGCAGCATCCCGGCGCCCGCCTCGGCCTCGTCGTCCTCTGTCGTAATCGCCTCGCCATCGTCGTCGGTGGTCATCGCTTCGCCCTCGTCCTCGGTTCCTCCCGCGTCTTCTTCGTCGGCCGCTCCTTCCTCTTCGGTCGTTGTCGTCTCGCCTTCCTCTTCTGTCGGCGGCGTCTCCTCCGCTTCGTCCTCAGTCGCGGCTTCTTCTTCTGTCGCTGCGTCTTCGTCGGTCGCGGCTTCCTCTTCTGTCGCGGCTTCCTCTTCTGTCGCGGCCTCTTCTTCCGTCGCAGCTTCCTCCGCTAGCAGTGCCAGCAGCGCTTCTGCTGCCTCTTCCGCCTCGTCAGTCCTGTCGTCAGCCATCTCTTCGCAGTCTTCCGCCTCTTCCGTCTCTGCTGCTTCGTCGGTCTCGGCCTCGGCCTCGGCTTCGGCGTCAGTGTCTGAGTCGGTGTCAGCCTCTGCGTCAGCCAGCTCAGTATCTGCATCTGCATCTGCATCTGCATCAGTATCAGCATCTGCATCGAGTGCTTCGTCAGTCTCGGCTTCAGAGTCGGTATCTGCATCAGCCTCAGCCAGCTCTGCCTCTTCGGCATCGAGCGCGGTCTCGTCTTCGGCCTCGTCGGCCGCCTCGAGTGCATCTTCTGCCAGTGCCAGTGCCAGCTCTGCAAGCAGCGCCTCGTCCGTCTCTGCGTCAGCTAGCTCCGCCAGCTCAGTTTCGGCCTCGGCCAGCAGTGCTTCTTCTGCCAGCTCTGTCTCTGTCTCTGCCTCTGTCTCTGCTTCTGCCTCTGCTTCTTCTTCAGTCTCCTCAGCCTCTTCCGCTTCCGTCTCCAACTCGGTTTCGGCCTCGGCTGGCTCTTCTTCCGTCTCGTCGGCATCGTCTGTGTCGGCATCTTCGGGCTCGTCTGTTTCGTCGGCCTCGTCAGCATCGAGCGCTTCCTCAGCTTCAAGTGCTTCCTCAGTCTCTTCTGCCTCGAGTGCTTCTTCAGTTTCTGCATCTGTCTCCAGCAGTGCCAGTGCCAGCGTCAGCGCCAGCGTCAGTGCTAGCGGCAGCTCTTCCGCCTCAGGATCATCGAGTGCTTCGTCGGCATCGTCTGCCTCCTCTGCTTCGTCCGCTTCATCCGCTTCATCCGCTTCGTCGCAGTCAGCATCGGTGTCGTCGGTCTCTTCCGCTTCATCTGCCTCGAGTGTGAGCAGCGCCTCGTCCGTGTCGGCCTCGTCGGGCTCCTCGGCATCGTCTGCGTCGTCTGCTTCTTCGGCCTCCTCTGTCTCGGCCTCGTCATCTGCCTCCGCCTCTGGCTCTTCTTCTGCTTCTTCTTCAGTCTCGGCATCTGGCTCGTCGTCGGCCTCGTCTGCTTCCTCAGCTTCTTCGGCTTCCTCTGCATCTTCTGCGAGCTCCGCCTCTTCTCTCTCTTCAGTCTCCTCTGCCTCCTCGGCTTCGTCTGTCTCCAGCTCTGCGTCGTCCGTCTCCAGCTCTGCGTCGTCCGTCTCTAGCTCTGCGTCGAGCGTCAGCTCCGTCTCGGGCTCTAGCTCCGCATCGGGCTCGTCGTCTGCTTCCGTGTCTGCCTCGTCAGGATCGTCTTCTGCTTCTGTGTCCTCCTCAGCTTCTATCTCTGGGTCGGGCAGCTCATCAGTCTCTGCTTCCAGCTCGGCCTCTGGTTCTATTTCGAGCTCTGCTTCTAGCTCAGCTTCCGGCTCGGCTTCGAGCTCGGCCTCTGGTTCTGTGTCCTCCTCTGCCTCTATCTCTGGATCGGGCAGCTCATCAGTCTCTGCTTCGAGCTCGGCCTCTGGCTCTATTTCGAGCTCTGCTTCTAGCTCAGCTTCCAGCTCGGCGTCGAGCTCGGCCTCCGTCTCTTCGTCTGCCTCTGTTTCTGGCTCTGGCTCCAGCTCCATCTCCGCCTCCTCATCTGTGAGCGGCAGCAGCAGTGCCTCTGCGTCTGTCTCGAGCTCGGCTTCGTCTGTGTCGTCCGCTTCATCGGCGTCATCGGCATCCTCTGCCTCATCCGTATCTTCTGTTTCCTCTGCTTCCTCTGCTTCCTCTGCTTCTTCGGCATCATCCGTCTCTTCCGTCTCTTCGGCCTCGTCGGCTTCCAACTCCAACTCTGCCTCTGGCTCCGCCTCTGGTTCGAGCTCGGCATCCAAGTCTGGCTCGGCCTCGGCCTCGGCTTCTTCCAGCAACGATGTCTCGACCGTCACCAGCGTGTCCACCGAGACAGGCACCTCCACCTTCATCTCGGGCGGCTCGTCAGTCACGTCGACGTTCACAAAGACCAAGACCACTGACATCACCGTGACCTGCCACAACTGCGCCACCAAGACCATCACGTCAAACGGCCACACCATTGTCACAACCATCACAGACACCCGGACCATTGAGACCACCGTCAGCTGCGAAACCACAACCTACACGTCAGGTGGCCAAACCTACACCAAGACCCACACCACCACGCTCACCATCCCCTGCAAGCACTGCACCACCCAGACGTACACGTCGGGTGGCAAGACCTACACCACTGTCTGGCGCACGGGCACTGTCACCGAGAGCTGCATCACATCGACCTACACGTCCGGCGGCCACACCTACACCACGACCATTACCCAGGGCGGTGGTGGCGGTGGTCACAATGGCGGTGGTGGCGGCGGCGGCGGCGGCGGCGGTGGCTCCTACACTACGACCGTTATTGGCGGCGGTGGCGGCCACAACGGCGGCGGTGGTGGTGGAGGAGGTGGTGGCGGCGGATCTTACACCACGACTGTCATCGGCGGCGGAAGTTCCGGTGGCGGTGGTAACGGTAACGGCAACGGCAACGGTAACGGAAATGGCAACGGCAATGGCAATGGCAATGGAAACGGCAACGGCGGCGGTGGCGGCGGTGGCTCTGGCACTACAACTGTTGGTGGTGGTGGCTCCGGCGGCGGTGGTGGTGGTGGTGGTGGCGGCGGCTCTGGCACTACAACTGTTGGTGGTGGCGGCTCTGGCGGCGGCGGCGGCGGCGGCGGCGGTGGCGGTGGTGGTGGTGCTGCCACGACGACTGCTCCTGGCGGCTCCGGCGGTAGAGGCGGCGGCGGTGGCGGTGGAGGTGGTGGCGGTGGTACTGCCACGACGACTGCTCCTGGCGGCGGCTCCGGTGGTGGAGGCGGCGGCGGTGGTGGTCACAACGGCGGCGGCGGTGCTACTACGACTGCTGTTGGCGGCGGTGGCTCCGGTGGTAGTGGTGGTTCGGGTGGTGCAACTGGCGGCGGCGGCGGTGGTGGCGGCAACGGCACCCCCACGACCACGGCCTGCGCTTGCTTCACCTCGACCGCCTGTGTCATTGTCGGCCAGACCGTCCAGGCTACGGCCGTTGCTGACTGCCTGCTGGTCAGTGTTACCGTTATCGATGCCAACATTACCGACTCCGTGCTCGTCGATGCCACCGTCAAGGGCGGCTCTGTTCTGAACGGCGTGCGCTTCACCGGCGGTTCGGTCACCAACTCGTACGTCCAGCTTGGTCTCCTCCAAAACGTCACTGTCTCCGACTCCACGCTCTTCGATGTCGGCCTCCAGGGCGCCGAGCTCGTTAATGTCACGGGCTACGGCATCTTTGCCCAGGCTGCCCTTCTGAGCAACGTCAGCGTGTCCGGCTGGGGCTACATCCAGAACGCCTCCGTCGTCGACGGCGGCTCCTATAAGAAGGTTGACTTTTCGGGCGTCGCCATCAACAAGGGCGTCGTCATCGAGGCATCAAACCTCCAGGACGTCACTGTGTCGGCGGCCACGCTCGGCAACGGCGTCAAGCTCCAGGACTACACGCTGGCCAACGGCACGACCACGGCCGCGGATGTCCTGAAGCAGGGCGAGAAGGCATAAACGCTTCTTGGCCTCTTCAAAATCTTTTCATTCGTTGTGATTGATCGAATGCTTCACAAGGCTCGACTCACCCCTCTTGTTACACTTCGTTGGCGATGAGATGGACTCTTGTATTGGACGAACCATCCCATCGACCCCCTCTTTTCCCCAAGCGTTCTTTACCCTCTTTTTTATTCCTTTTCCACACTTGTCTTTTCCTTTCCCCTGTCTGTTTGTTTACTTAATTCTTTTGATTCCTGTTTGCTTTCCTGTTTGTTTTTCTTGGCTTTCTTTGTTTCTTCTTTTGCGATTTACATTTGTCGGCGTTTCAGCAACACTGCCCCCTCAACACCACACATCAACACACCCCACTGGGTTAATCGAGGATATTTCTGGATGGGATGGATGATATATGAAGGATATGATGGAATACGACGGAATATGATGGACTATGGATACTTAAAACACACCACTTGGCCACACTGGCTGCTCTCTACCTTGGATATGATTACGATTATGAGATAACTTACACTGGATGGATCACACTCCTTTAACATAGATGATAATATGGACTTGTTTTTGCTTCTACTCTTTCTGTCGTTCTTCGATTCACAGTCTGTTTGCTGTCGTCTTTATAAGATTTTCAGATTTTTATTTTTTGAATATTAGGAAAAGTATGTTTTTGAAAGCAGTGTAAATAACAAGTAAAGGGCTCGATATGAAAATAAAAATGGCCACGGTATCCTGTGTATGAAGCAACGCCAAATGTAAATTAATGACGAGTAAAAGGAAACAATGCAGCAAAGGCAATAAACCAATAACAGAGGCCCGAATCCTGGGGCCTGGTCTATGAATCAAGAGGAGACAAGTAATGTCGAAATGGCAAATGAAAGGATGTAGACGCTCTATGATGAAATCGCCAGACATGAAAAATATTAGGAAAAAAAAAAGATTACAATAGAGTAGAGTGGGGGGTATTTTCAAGGAAAAGTCATGACAAGGAAAAACGAAACAAGAAGAGGCGAGTTGCGCTTAGGCCATGCCGACCTCGACGTTCTTGCCCTTGACGGACTTCCACTCGATAATGCCGGAGCCAATGACGGTCATGGCCGCCAGGGCAGTGCTGACGATGAACGTCTGGCACAGGGCCTCGCTGTAGGCCAGCTTGACGCCGGGCAGCTGCTCGGGTGAGATGATGCTCTGGATGCCAGTGGCACCAGCAGCGAGGACGGTGGCGGGGTCGAGGCCCGGCACCATCTTCAGGACGTTCTCCTGGAGCTTGTTGGTGAAGATGTTCTGGCAGATGGAGACGAACAGAGCGCCACCAAGAGTCTGCAGGAAAACAATGACGGAGGTGCCGGTGGGCACGTCCTTGATGTCGAGAACGGTCTGGACGGCCATCAGGGGCTGCTGCATGCCCAGACCGACACCGGCACCAGCAATGATTTGGTAGCCGATCCACTTGCCTGTTGAGATGCCGGGCGCAAAGGTCGAGATGAGACCGTAGCCAATGGGCATGAGGATGGTGCCGGCAATCATAAAAGGCGTGTAGTAGCCGACGACAGTGACCACGCCACCGGCGACAATGGACATGAGCACAAGCGAGATCAGCATGGGCAGGTTCATGAGACCCGAGCTGACGGCCGAGGCACCCCTGACAGCCTGGAACCAAATGGGCAGGTAGTAGACGGAGGCCAGGAAAGCAGCACCCGTGGCGAAGCTGTACCAGCCGGCGGTCCAGACGGAGCGCTTCTTGATGATGCGGGGCGGCACAGTGGCGTCGTCCTGCTGGCGGTACTGGACGTAGAGGAAGATGATGACCAGGACACCAAAGACGACTAACAGGGCAATGATGCGGCCGCTGTTCCAGGCGTAGGTGGTGCCACCCCACTGCAGGGCCAGGAGCAGGCAGATGATAGCAGGCATGAAAATGGCGGAGCCAATGGGGTCGAAGGGACGCATCTTCTGCCACAGGGTGCGGTTGGCGGCAGCGTCGTCAATGGCAGCCTGCTCGGCCGTAGTGACGCGGGCAGCAGCGGGCTGGCCGTTCTTGCGCTCGGGGTCCTGGAAGAAAACGCCGATGACAAGCAGGGTGATAGCGCCAATGGGCAGGTTGATCAGGAAGCACCAGCGCCAGGTGACCTTGTCGGTGAAGACACCACCAAGGAGGGGACCGGCGACGGAGGCAATGCCGTACATGGAGCCGATCATGCCCGAGTACATGGGGCGCTTATCGAGGGTGACGGAGTAGGCGAGGATGATCAGGGCACCCGAGAACATACCCGAGGAACCGAGACCAGCGACGGCACGGCCAATGATCAGGGTAACCGAGTTCTGAGCGACACCGCAGATGAGGGAGCCGACCTCGAAGACGAAGATGGCGCCGAGGAAAATCCACTTGATGCTGAAGTAGGTGTAGAACTTGCCGAACAGGAGCTGGAGGGCGGCAGTCGTCAGGAGGTAGGCTACAGACGGGTTAGAAGTGAAGGGTGCGAAGCGAGTACACATAGGCACGACAGAAGCTGCGAGCGCAGCGAGGACCAAAGAAAAACGTACCGGAGCCGTACCAACCGACATCGTTGAGCGAGTGGAACTGGTCGGTGATCTTGGGGATGGCAGTGGCGATAATCGAGTTGTCGAGGGCCATGAGGAACACAGCCAGACACAGAGCAAGCATAATCAGGGCGAGACGGGCGCCAGTGGGGTATTCGCTGCCGTCTTCGCGCGTGGCCGTCTTGGCGACAGCGAGCGTGCCGTCGGCGTGCGACTTGGAGGTCTCGACCTTGCCGAGGGTATGGCCGTCAGCGGCGGTGCGAATGGCCTCCACGTTGGCGTTCTCGACCTCCTCTTCGGACGCCTCTTCGTCTTCGCCGCTGCCGGTGCCGCTGGTCGTCGGCAGCTTCTCGTCGCGCAGCTCCTTGTCGACAGAGGTGCGGCTGGGTGCGAGTGTGGGTGAGGGTGCGCGGGAGTTTGAGGTGGAGGCCACGGCGGTGGCCTTTTCGGCCGGGACGGCCTTGAGCGAATCGGACATGGTGTACGGATGCGTAGCA
This sequence comes from Sporothrix mexicana, assembly GCA_021396375.1. NCBI lineage: Eukaryota > Fungi > Ascomycota > Sordariomycetes > Ophiostomatales > Ophiostomataceae > Sporothrix > Sporothrix mexicana. The sequence goes on from WNYC01000005.1 coordinate 899,916, forward strand.
GGAAGACTAGGTGACGAAGATTAAAGGGTGGTGAGAAGATGGCAAAAGTAGGCGGGATGCCTTTGTCGTGGATGGCGTGCTCAACAACGAAAAAGGAAGGAGCGACGCTCAAGGGTTGAATCAAGTTGTAAATCTGGAAAGAGCTGAAGAAGTGAAGAGAAGGAACAAAAACAGAAGGAAGGAACGAAACGGAAAGGGGGTGAAGCTGTGGTATTAAATAAAAGCAATCACAAGAAGAAAATGAGAGGAAGGAATAACAATAAGATTGGGGGGGGGGGGTGTCAAAGTGAAAAAACGGACGGGCAGAACCATAAAAAATCGATACTCGAAAAAAGGGAACGATAATAGCAAAGCTCCGTTATGTTACGATCTTCCTATTCCCTCCTTCATTGTTCCTTCCTTCTTTCTTTGCTTTTGGTTGGTTTGTTCGTACTTGTTTCCTGGTTGGGTTGCTCCGTCCCGTGCGCGTGGTCAAAGTCCAGACCAGACCAAAGTCGGTGCTCTCAGTCCGCGGGCTGCGCTTTCCCTCGCAAGCGCAAGTTTGCAACCCCACCGTTTCTGTCCGTTTTCTTAGCTCCCCTTCGATTAGACTCATAATTACGGGGTCAGGCCCGCGCCACGCTGTGACTAGACGGGCCTATTATCCACTTTCTCTCCAGGCCAAGCATCCCACTGAGCCACTGAATTACAGGGGGAAAAAAGGCAAAAGGGGTGAAAATGACTGAAAATGAGGGAGCCTGTTCTAGTCCCCTGAAAATTTTTGAATTGGACCAGACGAAAAAAGAAAAATAAGATTTTTAGGGGCCTTGACGGATACTGCCAAGCGAGAATAGTGTAGGACGGCGGACAAAAACGTGAAAATTGGTACACTTCAGACAAGACCTGTCGAGAAAGGTTGACAAGAAGCCAATTGTAGTTCACGTACTCCGTAGAAAGCGTCCAAACGAGGTTCAGGAGATAAGCCATCTCCGTTGTCCGTGTTGGCGGAGCTTAGTTGTCAGTTGCGCAGCATATTCAGTTGTCCGTACGTCGTACTAGAAGCACCAGATGATGCAAAATGAAAACAATCAACGAGATGGAGAGATGGAGAGATCAGTGGGATGGAATCGGGGACTTGTTGGAGTCCGTGAAGGTTGACAGGGCTGGCTAAAAAAAAAAAAAAAAAAATACCGTGTACTGAGTACATCGTACGGGAGCAATCATATGAAAGCAAATTGGCGGCAGGCAGCTGTCACGAAAAGAGCACATTTCGTCGTCAGAAACGGGGGGATTTTACGACCCGCTTAGAAAAGTTAGGAGCATACGGGGTATTGTCACATTGAAAGGATGGCATATAATATTACGGCGCGTGTTGTTCTGGGACTGGACAGCAGGGAAGACGAGGGGACAAAGAAAATAGGCAGAAAAATAACACAAATAAGAGAAAACGGTGGAACGGGTAGAAATGTCGCCGAGCGGTCACATACGTCAATGATCAAAAGAACCAACAGACAAAAAGGGCAAAAATAGTCCGTTTTGAAATGAAAGGATCAATCGTCATTCAAATTCAATATTGTTATTTCCATTTTAAAGTACGGAGTAAGGTTTGGAGATTTGCGACAGAAACACATATGGTACGGGATGTTCGATATTCGTTACTCAGTTACCTCAGAACATTCCAAAGCTCAGCGTCAAAGGGGTATTGACTACGAGATGGACATTTGCGGGGTGAATCGATAACAACAAGCGAAAAAGTCAAAAGTAAGCACGGGTAAAGGCGAGCGCGATCGACAGGCATCTGATAGCGTATTTGCGTGAGAAAGAAAGGATGAAAATGGGCAAACTTGAGGAAATATCGCGGGACAGCCTGGTCACAGGGCACCGGAACGGAGCAGGACGAAAAAGAGTCGAGAGAGCCTAGAGGAGACGAGAAGGAGACGAAAACGGAGAGCTCGAAAGGGAAACAAACAAACGAAAAGAAAGAAGCTAGGACGGGTGTAAGATGTTAAAACCAGCCTGGTCAGGCCTGTGGGGAAGCGCTACAGAAGCGCTACAGGGATAGCGCACTTCTTGTGCCGTTAGGGTCTTTTCATAGTTTAGATTAGCGAGGACTTGAGTAGTCACTGTCAGTCACAGGTTCACAGGCTCACAGCCTCAAGCACTCGCCTTTTTTTATTTGTCAAAATTCATAATGATTCATCTTGAACAACGTGCTACAATTCACAACGTTTCAGGGAAAAGCCTCTTTGCCTTTAGCCTTCTTGTGTACGACGTAATGGTAAGATCTTTATGTCAACTGGTACAGGCAACCCAGACAAAAGACAGCCGTTGTTTTCCGTATTACCACAGCCATGTTGTGGCTTTTCTGGCTGGTTTCACTGCTTGCAAGCCAATGTGATCGTCATGTTCTGAATCATTTCTGTGAAATGAGTAGAGAAGTCCCCCGGACATAATCGCAGACACGGAATACGGACACCAAAGGTTCCCGTACGCCGTTCGAGGAGAAGGACAGCGAAAAACAGTCCGCGGAGCGTACCATGCATCTCAACGTATTGGGTATGTCGCCGTATGTGTTTGTTTTACGGGCTGTTACCAGCAACAAATTCTGTGCCCCGCGTGTGCATCGGCACCATGTTTCTATTGGTTTTCTTTTGCCTCTTTTTCTTTCCACGGAGAGTTATTCATACTGCCGTAATTCAGGGAACGATATTCGACCGTCTTAGAACTGTCTTGTGGGTATTAAAAAAAAGGTTATGGTTTTTTCCACTACCAAGAGCGCCTGATGTCTTTGTTTTTCTATTTCTTTCCTTTTTTGTTCTTTTTTTTTCGGTTGCCTCTGTCGTTGTCGTAAACTCCAACCGACAGCGCTTTACGATTTACACGTACTCATACTACCCAATCTATCGGTGCTTTTTTACCGGGTCACACTATCGGAGGCTGTTTGAGGCTGTCACCAAAATTTTCTGTAGACTCGCCTACAGCTGCAGACAGACCTGTCGCCTGCCGTGTCTGCGAGAGCAAGAGAAAGGAACGGGCTACTTTTGCCGGTTGCTGTTTGTTGCCAGCCTCGCTCGGTTTCTGGTTGTCGGTTCAGTTGCCGCCTGCAAACCGTCTGCAATCTGTCGGAGAGGTCAAGGCGTTCCCGTCCGTTTCAGAGAGGGAGAGTAAAACGGGAGAGCGCTTTTGAGGTCGTTTACTTTTGTTAGCTTCTTGGGTCGGCCTTTTATCAGGCCGTCCTCCGTTTGATGTTGTCAGCAACCTCTGTCCACCACCTCAACAACGCCCAAACGACCCCTGTCGGCCAGTCCGTTCACGTCAGCACTGTCTGCAAGCTAAGCCGACAGGGCAGGAAGCCTGAAGCGAACGAGGGCAGTCCGACCAAGATTAGGTAAAATGCGAAAAAAGTGCGAGAAAAAAGCGCGCCACACAGGAGGTGCTTACATTTACGAATTTACGACGACAACGGGAGGAGAGAACGACAACAACACGGCCCGGATTGTGCTCGTGAATTTGCAGCAGCAATATCTAGTACGAAGTCCGATGCAGTCGTTATGTTCGCATGATCTATCAAGTTTTATAAGATTGGACAGCAATGACGGCGATTGCATGTCTTGACTGTCCAAATAAACAGACTTGCGGTATTGGCGTCTGCCTTTTCTCGTGCAGCGCACGCAGTTCGTGGCGTTTTGATTTCGTGACTTTTGCCAAGGGCTATCATGCCATTCGCTCTTCCTACCGAATATCGCATCCCCCCATGGTGAAGCGACATTGCCAAAAGTCTCCGACAGTCTTTGGGCCAAAGTCGAAAGCGAGATCCAGAACCATTGAGTGATTGTCCAAGCCCTCAGTGAGCCCTGAGAGTTCAGTGTTCACACCACTTGCACTGTTCTGCCCAAAACGAGGCCCAGACCCAGACCCGACCAATCGGCGTCTTTTCTGTTCTTGTCCCTTTCTGTGGTTTGCTTGCTTTGTTGGCCATTCTTCCCTCAGCCCTCAAGCTTCCGTTATGCAACCCTCCATCACAGCCCTTTTTCGCCTTGTCCTCCCTGCAATACAAGTTCCACCACGCGCGCTCCCTTTTTATGTGTCCGCCCCCCACCTCCGTTTTCCCTTTTTGGATCAGCGCGCGGTTGGCCATGCGCGCAGTGTCTTTCATCTTTTCCTTTGCTGGCATCAGCCAGGGAAGTGACTGGTGGCCTCAAAGCTGCAAATTCTCTGTACTCCATACTGAGCGTGAAGCGTGGGTCAGGACCCAGAACCCCACTGAAGCAATCTCTTTTTCAATTTCTTGGGGGTGGACTGTGGGCCAATCTATTTTTTCCCTTGTCTACGACGTATTTGTCGCTTTCCCATTCCACCTGTTTTTAAACTTTTGTAGCCTTCCACCGAAGCGGCGGTCGAAAAGTCTCGGCCCCGGGTCCTGGACCCCCTGCAATGCAATACAACCCAAAACCACCAAGACATAGACAATCAAGACACCACAAACGAGGACCACGTTTTTTTGGCCCTGTCTTCCCAAGCTTTTGCTAATCTTGTTGCCTTCTTTTAGAGGGTCTCCCTATTTAGATTTCCCCAATGCTGGCAAACGCGAATACGACTGTGATCTAGAAACGTCTTACACAAAAATGCGTTCAAATGCACCAAGAATCCGAACTCGCAACCGCGTTATTGTCCGTCACCAGCTGTATCGCGTATTCGTACGGGAGTTGAGAGCCGGGCGATTTGGGTAACGGGCCGTCCTCGCATTTAGACTATCAAGAACATCACCAAGTTTTTTTACATTGCATGCGACAAAAAGAGCGAATACGACAGGGCAGACATCGTCAACCGTCGAAAATGCGAGACCATTCGTACTCGTACGTCGTTCAAAGTAAAATTATAGACTCGGATCCGATGATAGACACTTGTCAGGAAAAGTGTAGCCTCATGTCTTGCGTAATGTGCAGGTTTGACACGTTCGACATCATGCGACAATATTTTGTCAAACAATACGAGTTCATACGAATGCATTTTTTGCTGCCTTTTCGTTCTGACCTGACGTAAGACATTTTTTCGGTTAGAACAGAACGACATTCGGGTTCGCGGGCTCGTAGGCGGCCCGATCGAAAAGGAGTGGGAGGGTTTTGACAGAAAGAGAACAAAACACAAAACATTACGACATCTGGGCACGCCAAAACGGTGACCAGAAGGAGAGCGGAAACAATATTATCAGAATCAACCAGGACAATAGCAAGGAAACGGTCGCTGTTTGTTTGCTTTTTGCTTGCTTTTTTCTTTCTCTCCTTTCTTGGTTGTCTCTCATCCTTCGGAAGAGAGCGAATGGCATGCCGTCGCTTGTGAACCGCGCTGCTGGCACCAAGACAACCCCCTGCACTGGCGTTGGCGCGTTGCTGGCGACGGCGACTTCCCCTTTTGGAAAGCGCCCGCCGATGCCTGCCCAGAAATGTCCCCCTGGAGATAAGTCATCAAGGCTCGTTTATCTCCTCTCCTTGTCCTGTGGTGGAGAGGAGAGAGGAGACGGGGTTTCGGGGCCGGGCCTAACATTCGTCGCTTGCTGCCCGGTGGAGGAATCTGGAGTGCAAAGGGCAAAAGACGCGACAGAAGAGGAAAGTGAAATGTCGTGATGCACGTTTGAATGCGATTGAATGCATGAAAAGGGATACGAAAAGATAGCTTCTGTTTATCTAAGCGAATGCGCGGGACAAGTTTCTCTAGAGTGCGAGGATCGCAAGCAAAACAAAATCAGAACCAATTTCAAAAATTTTGGGTCACCAAGGCCCAGAATAGCACATGTGCATCTGAAGGATTCTGGGATTTGGGGATTGGAACCCACTCGTGCGTCGTAGGTGATTAAGTAATGTAACTTGCCTTTCTTTCTGTCCGTTTTGCTGGTCAATTGGCCTCCGTTTCACTCTTTTTACATATTTCGTGCGTGCCCTTCTGCCTGGCATCTCACGTAAGAAGTTAAAACTCGTCCAATGCCCGTTGCAATCACCGCGAGATGGTCGTTTTTTTTTCGACCTTTCTTTCTGTTAAAAGGCGGAGGGCGGAGACGCGTGCCGAAAGGATTCAACGGCCATAACGAAGGTGGGAACAGGACGGAGGGCGGAGGACGACGGGCACAGTTATCATCATCGTCGTCCTTGTTGTCCATCTTGACGACGCGGCCACTGAATATCTTCCGGACATGATGTTTTTATCCACGCAAAACAGACGGCCGCGGCGTTATCGGCCGCCAGGGACCCGCGGGTTTTTCGGCGCACTTACACGCGAACTGGATGACCAAGTTGGCCCACCTTACCTCCGGGCGGCCACCACGACACATAAAATGGCCGGGCAGGCCCGTCTTGCACGGAAAGTGTCGGTGGTGTGTTGTAAATCAAGGCCAATTTATACTCTCTTTCGAAATGACACTGTACTTGAACTTGACCGTTGATATTTTCGGATGGTGAGAAATGTCTTGATGAGTAAGAATGCTTTGGTAAGCTGTGAACGACATATGTAAACATCAGCCCCTTTTGCATCACCATCAACATTCATCTCCTTGGGAGTATGTGCTGAGAATAGACGAACTTGAAGATATCGCCACATACTCGTGCATTTTTTTATTTGAGTTTATTTGATCAGTTAATTTCCCAAGACTACTTTCAATATTGCTTTTTTTGGTTTTTCATGCAAATAAATAAATGAAAACTTACCGGGTGGACAATAAAATGGGCGAATATGACCGACTTTAATTTGTTTTTCATAAGCTAGTCACTATTTTTATAAAAAACTAAGGAACTTTGTCTGCACACACAATCCTCGCCAGTTATCGAACTGTTGAACTCTTCAACAATATCCTCAAAAGTACACGAAGCCTGTCACTTGGCTGCTTGTCAGTGGTTTTCATCTCAACAAAGCTGATGTAGCAGCATCGCGACCACGGCGACTTGCATCACATTTAAGACCAACGGACCCAACTCATGACATCATCTTGGCCGTAAACCTCAGCTGCCTCCTAGAATTGTATAAATACAGCGCCATCGTTCACCAGGACACTGCCCGTTGTCTTTTCTCCTTTACTCTCTACAACAATTACAAAAAGACTGAGAATCAGCTTCGTTCAAAGGCCGGCCGAACGTCACTTTGGAATAGTTTGCTCAATATTCCTAGAAATCAGCGCCGACTTCTCTTCAAGCTACCTAGTCACGAGACACCTGCAAACAGCACACAACTTCCACACCATTCTATTTCAATGTGCATTCAATCACGGCCAATCTTTCGAAACCGCCTCCGTCGAAACCAAGGTCGGTAGTTGCTCAGAGACCCAGACAACAAGGAAAAAGTGACATCTTTAACTGGCAAGGCGATGAACATACAAAAGCGGTTGACAAGCTGAACGTGCCTAAAGCACCAGCTTTGACTTTATGTTCCCCAGGCACAAATATCATTTGACCTGTATTGCTGCGGAAGAATCACAAAGAATTGATTGCACTTTTCATCCTCCAAGGCTCAGCTAGCTATACTCTATCTATACTTTGTGAACTGACATCACCTCCACTTTGGCTGTGTTTTAAAAGATTCTAGCCATGAGCTTTGGCCAGAGCTCTGGTAGATTCAATAATTTGATAATGAACAGACTTGTTTCTTTGCTAGGGTTTATACTTTCCCTTTGACAGTGTGTTTTATTTAGCACTAGTAATAGACAGAACTGGACAATATTGATGAAAATAAAATAGTTTGAAGTAATAATTTTTCAAGCTGCGCGTGAAGTAGATAGGTGTAGGTTTGAGCGCTATTTTTCGGTGATGAATGGGCTTGACGCTTCCAAGACAGTTCGCCTATCGCCAGATACATTTCCTAAGTTCATCTTCTTATTTTCTATTTTCTCCCCCGTGCCTTATTATGAATTATGGCCATTATCACTCAAACTTCACTTTCCATACAAGAGTAAATCATGGAAAAGTCACTTTGATTGTAATTCCTTGGGTGGTTTGCTTACGGATGGGTATTAAAAACTCGTCACTTAATGAGATGAAAGTGTGGCCCGTCACTTTTCTTTCCGGTTATAAACCAGGGAGTACCACCATGAGCATCATACTATGATGAAAGTAACCGGCTCGCGATGCCATTTTGGCTGTGATTCACAAGTCCTCTTTAGAAAAATATAAATGCTGCGTCGCTGCCCACCATAAGATGCTTCTACTTTCCCCCATTATCCACGCCAGCTCAATTTACAACCGAAACCCAGCCTCATTATTCCTACAGCTCAACATAGAATCTCACATACCGACCGTTCATAAGCGTTTCAATTATGGCCCCTTCGAAGCCACCCCCTCCGGCACCGAATCCTCTCCCGGATCCGGGTTCCGCAAGCACGGACCAGTCAGGCAAGAAGTGCTAACTGAAGGCTTTGCGACCTTTCAAGACAGTCCAATCCTTTGAGGAGATCATGCCGGCTTTAACATTGGTTGTCTAGTGACCTTTTGTTCTTCGTTTGATTTTTTTTAAAACTCTCTCTAAAAACTCTATACTTCGTTTCTGTTCAGCACTGCGGCCCGATCGGCGTGGGCAGGCTCATGCTCGGCGAGCCAGCGGCAGACAGAACAAAGCCTCAAATAACATACAATCTCGAAAGCACCCGATAATGAAGACTGCATGTGAATCAGGTGACAGTAAGTTCATGTACTAATAATACGTGCAATATCGTAATTATAAATGATTTTGAGCCAGCGAAGAAGGCCCTTTGTCAAACCAGGAATAGGGACTCTTTGTTACGGGTAAATATCCATAGTTCAAGATTAGCTATTGTGGTGTCGTGACTCTAGTGAAGGGCTCCTTTGTTTACTTTTACCCCTTTCATAAGTTTTGCACATCATAGGGAGCTGTAACATTGCAAGAAAGATACTATGGCAACATTGTCCTTTTTGGCCATGTCGGACACAAAAGAGCCACAATATCCAGCCTTTATGCTGCGGTAGTGACTGCACAATACCTTTACGACCATCACCAAAAATACGATATAAATACAGAGGGCTGGTGGAATGAAATATGTCGGGGGACATGGTGGCCTATCTAGAAGGTGTATAAGTATTAATTAGGACATGCAAGCACATTTCAAGGAGTGATTTGGATCTCATCATCACCATTCACCCAGCCATCACAACAATTACGACGCAACAATACCCATAGTAGAGAACAGGCACATCCAACAAGCTTCTGCATCACTAGACTATTGTCTCCTGAATTTAAAAGAGCATAGTACCAGCCGAGAGAATGGCGGACAACCAGCAGCCAGACTTCACACGCTATTCAGATGGCCGCAGCACCTACCACAGCAACTACGGCTTCAACAATGCCGACCGGTTGCAGGACCAGCGAGGTTTTACGACTGGCCACTGTGTCCATCCTGGCGTGCAGCATGTCGTGCAATACGATATTCAGCCTGGCATGCAGCCCAGTATCCAGTCTGACGTGTACTCGAGAATCTCCAATAACCCCGGAGCTGCTCTAGGGCTACCACAAACCCTTACATTCACTGCACAGGTAACGTTTTTACAGCACGCTCAATATGAATTTGACAGTTTTGGACAGATGGTCGGCGTCATGGATATGGATGCTGCGGTTTCTGCTCTGGTCCCTGCGCCGGTCCCCATCCCTGTCGCTTCTCCCGCTCCAATTCTAGCCCCAGTGCCCCACCCATCCCTGATCCGACTCTTTGCTCCAACTCCAACTCCCGCCACTGCCTCTGATGCTTACGATCCTTCTTACCAGGATCCTCCCGGACAAGCTCTTGTGGGTGGTTTCCAACACAGTCACATTTCCAACAGCAACTTTGATGCACAAAACGCCAATCCACTAGAAAATTGCGCCCTCAACACCCCGTTTGTGCCCCCCAATACCATTTTCGATGGCAATACCAATGGCAATACTGCCAATACTGGCGCCGATATCTACACTAACGCCCACAACAGCTCGTCTGATTTTGGAATCTCTACCAATTCCAGCGTGCTGTACAGCCAGCAAGCTTACGTTGGCAGCTACGGCCAGGAAGCCACTCACAGTGCTGTTGAGATGCCAGCAGATGGGCTGGAGGACTCTGAAATCAATGTTGCTGGCATTATGGCCATCGAGATTCGGGAGGTCACCGTCGACAATGAAATTGAGGCCACCGATGCGGAAGTGACCACTGGTGCCTCAGCCAACGCCGCGGTCAGCCCTGTTGCTGATACAAACGACGGAAAAGACACCGCCGTCGATGACACTAGCCCCACCCAGTCCACGATCAACCCCAGCCTACTCACTTCCTCCGATCCTGCCATCAAGTCGACACTTCAGTCCGCCGCAGATCATTGTCTCCCTGATATTACACGGCTCTTTATCGACCACCTCAAGTCCAAGGACGCGAGGCTAGATCTTCCTGTCAAAATCTCTATTTATCTGTCATGTGGCTCCACTAATGCCAGCTCCAGCTCTAAAGTTCTCATCGAGGAGGTTATCACCAGAGACCTTGCTGCTAACGATAGCGCTGCCGACGAGCATGCTGGCGTGTTCTACGCGCCTTCTGAAATTGCACCGGATAAGGATAGGGATGGGGATGGGGATGAGGATGAAGAGGAGGATGAAAAGGAGGATGAGGGCCCTAAGACGCCTTGCTCCAGGATTTTCTGTGCCGAAACCCCCTACGCGGATGAGACCCCCAAAGCACAAACTCCTCGCTCGCTGACTCCTCGTGCTCAGAGTCCAGGCGTTGACAAAGCTTCATATACCGACTTCAATGGTGGAGACGATGATGAAAGCTACAACGACGAGGACAACGACATGGACAGCGCCGTTGACTTCGACCACGACAACAATTCTGCGTGCGGTTCTGCTTCGTCCGGCGAGACCGAAATGACCATATTTGACGACGACGACAAGGAACACGACAGTGATGCTACTGGTGATACGGACATGGAAGAGTAAGTCAAGCAAACCATATCCGTTCGATAAAACATCACCGTGGTAGGTATCATATGTATGGCCGTGCACAATTTCTTTTCCTTTTCCTTTTGCTTTTGCTTTTGCCTTTCATTTAAATTCGACTTTACTGGACCTAGAATTGGCCAGATCTCTTCGACACTGATTTGGCAGCATTGTTTGATTTATCGTCCCGTCCTTCGAACCTACACACCACAAATCAACTTGCCTTTGGCACAGTTAGTTATCGATTTTTTGATTCGTTCGACATGAAGTTTTGGCATTGTCTTTTGCTTCTAATTGCTGTCTTTTCTTTTCACGTTTTGTCCCCACCTTTGATTTTTATTTTTTCAATTTTTATCTGCCGTTTACCGTCGATTACAGCTTCTTTTGCCTTTTGAGCTCTTTTATCCCGCAAGGGGCCCAAAATTAACTGGTACTCTTTCTTCTTCCCTTTGTTTACATTCCCCCTTTTCACCAACCCCAATGCAACAGAACCAATTCACAAAAGTCACAAAAGTCACAAAAATCAAATTTGTACCAACAAAGACCGTCGGGGCTTTGTCCCCTTTGCCACAAATGTCACAACTAGATATCTTTACATCTGCCCCCCAGCTTCCCTTTCATTGATTCATATTGCCCCAGTTAGCTAGGTCTTCAATGAACAACCTTTTTATTAAAATGCTTCACTAGATGGATTGTCTTTCATGATAAAATGGGCCATTGAAACAGTTTAAGAGGCAGATGGGAAACCCCATCGAAAGAGAAGACTACCCTCGTAGTTTTAAAGGCCGTAGTTGATACATTACAAAATGAAGACAAGTGCCGAAATGTGAGGTCATTTAATTTTGTGCTCTTGGCATACTTGGTACAAGATGGTCTGCCCACGCGTCTTGATTCCAATTTGTGCGTACCCTTCCCATGGAGCTGCTCGATCTTGGTTGTCCCAGTCATTCCGTCTGCAAGCTACAGGGCATACCGGAAGTCTTCATTGTCAAGCTCGGTGATGTCGTGCATGCCCTTCTCGGCGGCACTGCGGGCCCTTTCCTCGGGCGTGCGTGGATCCGCTGCAGCGGCCCTGTCGCGCTTCTTGTTGACGGCCCACATGTAGCCGTACAAAACAAGGCCAAACAGGGTTTTGAAGGAAAAGCCGATGAGGATGGCAATGTAGGCCGAGCGGTAGAGCGGCGCCTCGTTGGAGCGAAACGTCTGGGGCCCGATGATGTTGCCGACGCAGTAGCCGACAAAGACAAAGGCGCCGGTCAGCTGTTTCTTTGTGTAGCCGGCGACGTTGCTGCTGACCATGGTGAGGCTGAGGGAGAAGCCGACGGAGATAAACGACAGCAGCCAGACGGCGACGAGGCGGCCCCACTTGTTGTCGGTCGGGAGACCGTCGTGGCCGGGGTTGAGTTTGACCAGCACGCCCGCCGCGACGACGCAGACGACGTTGCCGGCAAACATGACGAGGCAGCGCATGTTGGGCCAGCGGGAGCAAATGTAGCCGGACGCCAGCAGGGACACAATCTGGATGGCGCTGCCGGGGATCTGCATGTACTGCGTCTGGAGCGTCGTGAAGCCAAAGGACTTGAGGATAATGGACGTAAAGGACGACATCGCCGAGTTGGGGATCTGGGCGGCGACGGACATGAAGAAGAGGATCCATGTTTTGGGGTCTCTGAGGGTTTGCCAGAGCTGGTCTATTTTGAAATGGTGGTTCTTGACGCCTTGGTGGTTGGACGCGACGCGGTCGACAGCCACAGCAGCAGACCGGCGGTCCAGGAACCGGGCGGTGGTCGGCAGGTTGGGCATAAACGCGAGGAACACGGCGGCCCAGACGAAGCTGACGGCTCCAAAAATCAAAAAGACATACTGCCACTGGGCGAGGCCGGACGTGATGTGGCCAATGGCATACCCCAGCAGGCCGCCGAAAATGCCAGCGACACCGTTCATACAGTAGTAGGCCACCAGCCGCAACGGCTGCTCGTCGCGCGTGTACCACATGGCCATGACCAGCACAAACCCGGGGTTGATGACGGCCTCGGTGACGCCCAGCAAGAACCGGTTGGCCGCAATGCCCGCAAAATTGTGGCAGGCCGGGGTCGTCAGCAGCAAAACGCTCCAGCCGATCATGCTCGCCCCGATGAACCGCCCGGCCGGGTACCGCTGCAGCAAATAGCCGGCCGGGTACTGGGCCACCAAATACCCAAAGTAAAAGATGGACGCCAGCCACGAGTAGTCCTGGCCGTGCAGGTGCGTGCCGTCCTGCAGCCCGTACACACTGGCAAAATTGATGCTCGATTTGTCGAGGTATTGCAGCATGTACGAGCCCATGAGCAGCGGCAGGATGTGCCAGTCGATCTTGCGGAGGACGCGCCGGGCCTCATCGGGGTCGCTGACCTCGGACCCGTGGGCTTGGCGGTAGACATCGTATGTCTCGTCGAGGTCTTTGGATGTGACGGTGATCGTGTCGTGCTTGTCGGAGTGGTCGTTGTCGGCGTCAGCGCCAGCAGCGACATTGATGCCCGCCGTCTTTTCTTCTGCCATGTTGTCGGTGCTGGACATTCAAGATTTTCATCCTGTTATCTTTCTTCTTTTTTTCCTCCCTTTTTCCATTCAGAGGACTTGATCCCATTTTATTCAGTCTCCACACCGCAACATAACGCTTACCAGTCATCACGACATTTTTTCATTGCGACCGTCGTTATCGTCGTCTCCTCGGAAAAAGTCTCCGTTGACGGCGTTGGCCCCGCCGATATGGACAGACATGGACAGAAATGGACTGTTGTATGATTGTTATGGGACGGAATGCACCGAAATGCAACGTGCGAATCGTACTCTATGATGATGCCATGTCAAAGGCCCCAACGCTGGCCAATGGGATGCAGTATTGATGCCGTGACCGACTGATCGACGGGAAACACTCTGTTTACGGCTGGTGAGCAGAAAACCCGACAAGAACGGGAATTCAAACTGCTATCGATAGCCAACTGTCAATTCGTCGTGATGCCGTCTCGCCGTCTATCGGGCTTGATTCTGCCGACGATGTTCCCCGACCATGCAAGATGCAATGCCTGCCTTCGATCATGCTTTCGCCAAACCTGGAGATGCGGAGACGGTGCCGTCATAGCCGCACCAAATCTGTCGTGGGCCACGCGTTTGGCGCATGTGGCGCTTTTGGGGCGCTTTTTGGGGCGCTTTTAGCGTGGTTTGGGGCATGTTTCTCGATCGTTCTCTGCTTCGTGGGTTGAGGTTTGGGAGTCGTCTTGACAATTATGCGATTAAGAGTACGACGTACGACGTACGGAGTATTACATGTAAGTTGTTTGCAAGTTCTGTATCTATTTCCGTTCTCTATTTCTGTTTGTGCTTCAACTGTGTCTGTGTTTACGTATCTTGATGTCGGACGGACGCGCAATCGTGGATGCACAACAGACAACAGCGCACAGGTCTCCTAAGCATAATGCCCTGAAGCATTAGCATAAGCATGACAGGCAGTGCCGTCTGCCAGTCGTCCAATCGCCCAACAAAACCAACGCGCCCGGGAGGACGCCCGCGATCCACGATCAACAACACTCAAAGACCCGTCGGACAATGGCGATGCAAGGGATATTTGGAGTCCAGTACAAGGAATAAAAGGAAATGTCGGACAAAAGACCCACGTTGTTCGCCACGTTGGCGATGGTTGGCTCGGCTGGGGCTCGTCGCTGTCCGTCGCCAGTTAGTGCTGTAGCTTGTCGCTATTTCGGCCTGTGCAGTCCCTGCCGAGTTCCCTGGGTACCCTACATGTGCCCTGTGGCGAAACTGCCTGGGTCCCCTACGTGCCATCCAGCCGACACCAAATCCCGCCAACAGCCCAACAGCACTAACTGCACCGCCATGCCGCCACCGCCATACACCAGCGCCATGCACCAGCGCCATCCAGGCACCCACGTTACTAAGAAAAGAAAAACCACGCGTACAATTACTGCGTGCCAGCAGAAATCAGGCAAGTCGGAGAATTCGGGGACTGCAGACGACAATTCATTGCCGAGTGCATTCTTATGAGAACAAAAATAGCAAAAATAGAGTATTGCTGATTACTGTGTATGTGTTGGGCGTTCCTCTGTGGCTGGCAGTTGCAGCTGATCAGATCTGACTGCGATTTGCATGGAATCGCTTACTCTCACACCACTCACCACTTACGCGGAGCCAAAATACGCCACGAGGTTCCGAGTCCGAGGCTGGTGCATACCTGTCAAGTCTGGTGCGAAAGAAAAGAAAGGCCGTTGAAGCTGGTCGGTCGCGACGCCAGAAGAGGAAAAGAAAGTGCCGCCATCAAGACAAAGACATCGCCATCATCGTGCGTCTCTCATCTTCGGTTTGCCCCCTTTTGCAGTACCGGTTCGTACGATACTTGCAACTGTCGGCCCATTACTTCCACCGTGTGATGAACACCCTCTCTTTGTTTGTGGTGTCTTTGTGCCTGGCTGAGTGTAAGGCTGTCCAAACTGTCGAAGCCGTCAAAACTCAAAGATGTTGGGGGCTGGATGGATCGCCTACCGAGGCGACATTGAGGAATGTGCACTTGTCTTGCCCGGAACAATGGCAATGGCAACCTCGAGAGAATGCATTGTTCTCTTCTTCATTCTTGAGATGGGCTATCCCGAGGATCGATCTCATGCTTCTTTGACGTTCGCGACATTCGGACTTTCCTCTCGGCCTCTTTGACTTCTTTGACTTATTTCTTCAAAACTCTTGACCGACGTCAGAGCCTCAATGCAAACAGCACTCGATGCTACCATGGAAAGCCGGCCGCAGACCAAGTTGACCAAGTGGAGATTTTGTTGTTGCACGAGCACAAATAGGGGAAAGCTGACAAGTTATGGTTGTTTCTTGGTCGCCATTTTGGCGTTTGGGTGCGAAATTGCGACGATGGATTGGGAACACAACGTCATTCCATCATTACAGCACCCTGTCACTGGCCAGTCTGGTGGACAGTCCCTGGACAACAATGTCATATTACGCAATACGCCGCAAAGGAGAGCTTCACAGCAATTCTGCCCTTATGCAGGAGCTACGGGAACCTGCAGGAGACGTGCATGTTGGTGCACACGACAGGGAAGTTACAGGAAAGTTCAGGGAATAACGTCCTACAGAAGCCCTACAAGCCCCTACAGATCAGATATTAGTACGGAGTACGACGTATTACAGCGCACAACTCACGGTCCAGCCTCTGCCTCAACTCTCAGCCACGCCAAGCCGCCACGGGGCGCAGTTGCAGTTGCCTGGTAATCGGCATTGAGGGTCTCCTGTTTCTCTCCTTGTTTTTCTGTGGTGTTTTCTCCTGAGCTTCTCCACTTATTTTCCCTTTTTGCGGGCCTTTTTCTAGCCTTGTCTATTTTCAGTCTGGCTGTTCCCTTCTCCACACTCCCAGAGTTCCAGTCTTTCTCGGCTTTTTCTGCACCGTCCACAGAAGACCACAGAAAGCAGCAAACAGGCAATGTAATAATTCCTCTTTTCATTCCGGGGCGAGTGCGAAGCCACTTCCGAGGTACTTATCAAAGTATGGGAGTCACACAGTCTCTCCAGGTACCTTCCGGATTACGCGGGATGATCTTAGTTTCAGAGGCAGCCTGGTCCCAAGAAGGTACCCACCTGTCTCTAGCCCGTCTGTTCCAGATCCTGGTACCTGGAAGCTTGGGAGACACCCCTGTTTTTGGGGGACGTTCAACCCTGTCGAGCCTGTTTGCGCTGTTTTGCTGTATGCAGTGTTTGTATGTCATACTCCGTACTTTAATCTTACTTTCGAGAAACATGGTCTTGTTGCCTCGTTCTTTGTATATAAGAACGAGCCCCCGAATGTCAATGTTGACTCTCGACTTGCTCTTCATTCTCATTCGTCGCAAACGTTCAAGCTACCCAGATACCCAGACTTTGTCTACCATACAAAATCAACAAACAACAAACCACGACTACTCTATCCCACTCTAATCTCTAATCTCTTGCACCACCCACCACACACATCAAAATGCGCGCCAACACCGTTGCTCTCGCCATTGTCGCCGCCGCCGCCTCGGGCGCCCAGGCTGACCTTTTTTCTGACGTCACGTCCGTCGTCGGTGACGTGACCCACGGTGCTGTCTCTGTCGCGACCAACGTCGCCTCGCATGCCACCTCGGCTTTCGGTGAACTGACGTCGGGTGCCGTCTCTGTCGCGACCAACGTCGCCACGCATGCCACCTCGGCGTTTGGCGATGTGACGTCGGGCGGTGCTTCTGTAGCGACCGACATCGCCTCCAAGGCTACCTCGGCGTTCGGCGATGCCACCTCCCGCGCCGTCTCCATCGGCACCGCCGCCGAGTCCAAGGGCCGCTCCGCCGCCTCACATGCCCGCTCGGACTTTTCGACCGTCACCGGCTCGGCTGGTGCCACGGGCACCACCACGGGCACCACCACGGGCGGCGGCTCCGCTGCGACGACGGGCGCTGACGGCAAGAACGCCGGCCCTGGCAGCCGGGACATGCTTCCCGTGGGCGGTGCTGTTGTCGCTCTGGCCGCCTTCCTGGGCGGTGCTCTGCTGCTGTAAGGGAAGGGGTCGACTTTTGGGATAGAAGGAGCTGAGCTTGCGGGAGTAATGAACACTGTATATATTGCATAGTAATGGCATCCAAAAGGATTTTGAATTTTACTCATCATTTACTCTACTTATTTTTGCTTATTGTGAAGTCTTACTGTGTTCTCCAAAATCAATGATTCACGCGACTCTTTGTAAATTGCAGTCGCGACGGCGACTTGGCATTTCTTGGCAAGATTTGATGTCGGGAATTTTGTGACCTCACTACAATCAACGTGGCTGGATAGCAATCTTTAAAATGGAAATCGATCATGGGAGAAAATATTGTGCGCCAAAACAATGTATTGATACGGATATTATGTATTGCATTCTAATAAGACAAAGTGAGACTTCCACCAACACGCACTACCCAGACACCCGACCCCTTACCACATCAGAGAAGCAGCCAGGCCAGCCATCAGCAGGACGGCCGACACAAAGCAGTGGACGGACGGTGCCACGGGACGTGTCTGCGGGTTCCGTTAAGTCTCAGGCGGCACGTACGACGGTACCAGTGGCGCGGGCCAGGAGATAAATATGCTAGGCGCGCGCTACTGTCGATGCTGCTGGACAAGGCAACGGCGCCCGTGACCAACTTGACGGGCGGCACGAGCCAGGGCAATCCGAGTGCCGGCACAGACGAGTCGATCCTGCCGTACACCGCCCTGTCAACCAAGTCGACAAGGCGGGCGCAACCTTTTGACACTCTTCTTATTGTCGGGCTGTCTGGGGACACGATCATGCATGATGCTAGCTGGGATGAAGTAAATTAATAGGAGGCGACACGGTGGACAAATCACTTAGGCTACAATAGAGTACGTGTATATCTTGTAGTAAACGCACACTGCTAATGAACTACATTACATGTTCTTTGGCTCTCCGGAGCTTCACAAAAAGGAGAAGACAAAAGAACAAGTCGACACCAGTTATCGAGCCTCTAATACGGAACGGCGCCGTATTTATAAATATAATAACAGCCCAATATACTACCCGAAAAACCTTACATTAGATTTCCTTCTTTAGAAGTACTCTGCTAGTAACTGATGATGACAAGCCAATAGTTCCCGTCTAGGCTCGCTGCGACCCGCAGAATGTCCTATGATTGTATTTTTAAATGAGATAGTGGAAGGCCTCCAGTGGGGCATTGAATCATGCCTATGAGTTGGGAGGTCCTTGATTGTGGTCCTAGAATGTATTACTGTATCCCGTTAACAGGCTGTTGTACGGAGTGGTACAGAAGATGCATCCACCCTTTGAGGTGACCCCTACTCTCCATGCACTTGGAACGTCTTCATCCGGAGCAACACCATGACCGACGTATCGTTCCGATTGACGAAGAACACCACGAGAGTCATCGTGGTGGTCGATGTTCCACTGGCTGTTGGTAACGATGTTGTCGTCAATCTAGATGCTGGTGATCCTGGTACCACACCTGAGATCATAACCAACATGAGACAGCCGATTCAGAAGTGAGAGCAGTCTCCGTTTCCTCGCTTGAAGCTTGAATGTGTAATTGGTTATGTTTAAGCATGCGGTAACGGTTTCTCTCGGCGACTGTGTATCCCGTTCAATAACGAGAGCAAGAGGGATAGAGCACATATTACTTTTAAAGTATTTCGTTTGAAAGAGACCAAGTTAGGAAATTAGTTTTGGAAAGCATATTGCATATTCATAATAAATAAGTGCCCCATTAAACTCTGCGGGCCTAGCGGCTACAGCACAATACGGCACGGGACTTGACTTTGGAAAAAGGGTTCTGTGGCCCCGATCATAAGCACGAATTTCGTGGATAGTCTTCTCTTTCAATGGGATAAACTTTGGCTAGCCCATTTATGAAAAGGTGCTACACAATTTTGTAACAACATGCCGAAGCCAAATCCCCAGCACGGTTCGTCCGGTACTGCCATGGTCTCCGTTGATGCGAGCGAGAATTTCTGCATTTCCGTACCTCGTGGCTGTATTCTTCATGCGAACATCCCCATTCTCTGAAGAGATACTTCTGCCTTCCTATTCGATACGTGCTCAGTCTGCTGCGGAAAAGACCCACACGCTAACTAAAATGGAAAGGCACACAGGAGAAGAGGGCATGCCTCAAATTACCCCGTTCAAAGTGCGTCGTAAAGCGTCCGAACGAGACCAGTCGCTTCGTTCCGTACTCAAGGCATTAGATAAGTTGGGACCTTTTCGGCGAAGCACCGGGAGGCCCGGCCATTTTTTGTTGGAAGGGTCCGAGACTAAGAAGCGAACTACTGGGCATATCTGGCACTCCTGTCCTGTTTCCATTAAGTAATTACCTCTTACCACGCTGCCGTGTTGTCACTGTACTGGTATCGTCGATGGTATTACTGTAGCCCATACCGAGTATCCAATAGAGTGATTTATCACATTTCGGGTGTGCTGGAAAAAATACATGCCTCGATTAAAGAGTTCAACCTATGGGAGGGCATTCGAATTGGTGGACGACATTGGTGGTGACAGGACAGTGGCAGATGCTTTGACACACTAGGACCCTTCTTTCGGTAAAGTCTCCGATTGGTCAAGGTACTTGATGGGCTTCTCTTGGTCCGGGGCTTGTTGTCAACTCTAGCGCATAATACAATAACGTTGGTGCTAAGCGCCATACACTAAAATTGCGCTCTGTGTTTATGCCACAAGTCTTCAAGTACTGTTCCTTCACCGCATTGTATTGTTAGATGGTGTTCTTCTTTGTTTTCCCTTTCCGTCGCATGCTCTACGATGGATAGCTGGGCCCGCTGGGGACAGAAGACGTTACATTGGAGCTGAAATTGAAAACTCCCCCGGTTCCATTACTCGTGCCATCCTCACCTTAAATAAGTGGAGAGAAGCACGAGTCCATCCCTGAGTTGACCTGCCTAACAAGGTATCTGCCCGCGTTAGTTGTCGTTCGCTCCATGCCACGGTTCGCTTGAACAAATAATGTCCACGGTACAATTTATTTCTGCATCCCATCTCAAGCATCTCACTAATAGCAGAGCTTCGGTTGGATGTTGTCTCCGATTGGGCATTTCTTTGTTTGTTTAGGGCCCCTGGGCACAACGCTATATTAGTTGTGTGATGGCGAATTCCAGCACATTTTCGGCGGTTAAAAGTTGCTGCGATTAGGGATGAAGTCTTTGGCTCCAGTGCCTTTCAATCCACGTCCTTTGCCATCCTTTACCACAATTTGACCTGAGGCACTATTTTAGACAACCCCTCCCCTTAGCCTCCCGTCACACGCCTTGCCTCCTAGGTCCCCTTGACCTGTTCTCAGATGACAATTTTCTTTGTCCGTTCCCCCCGTCTCCGCGCACACTATGTTTCGTCACATCAAAAAAAAAGGCACCGTGCGTGGAGACATACGTCCATAGTTGGGCTCGTGCATCCTCGATAGGGAATAGAACCTCTTTTAGAGCCAACGGCACCAGCCATTACTTATCCTATCAAGGTAAAGTCCCGAGACGTTTCCGAGATATTTCTCCCGAGCTGAAAGTACTTCAGTGCAACAGAGATGATTCCTCTGTTGGATCATACTGACCAGAAGAACTGGATTTTACACAAGAGACAAAAGGAAGCGGTACAAATTTCGCAGTCTCAAGGGGAAAAAAACGAAGCTACACATTTGTTCAT
This sequence comes from Sporothrix mexicana, assembly GCA_021396375.1. Taxonomy (NCBI): domain Eukaryota; kingdom Fungi; phylum Ascomycota; class Sordariomycetes; order Ophiostomatales; family Ophiostomataceae; genus Sporothrix; species Sporothrix mexicana. Next base: position 921,055 of record WNYC01000005.1, read on the forward strand.
CCGTAGCGTATCTTACTTTTTCTCGAGGGAGGTTGAGAATGAGTCCTATATAAAGACGAAAGCTCTGCCGATTTTTTGAGATCTAATCCTTTCATTGTTGCAGCTTGCACCCAAGAAAACGAATCCAAAAACTTCCCCGGGACAAATATCAACAGAGAGATCGAGATTTGAAAATGCACATTGACTTTGCGGTTGCGGACAATACGACACTCGGATCCTCGCTCGACCAGTCACTCGACAGGCAGACGCCTCCCCTGCTTGAGCCCTACCATGATCATCCTGCATGGCGTCTGGCGCGGCAGAAAGAAAACGAGCCGGGACTTCATTGCGGTGTCCTGGATGGGGCAACCGTGTATGTGATGCACATACCAAGGTTCTTCTCTTTTTTTTACTGTCCTTTTATTTTCCTATTGTTTCTTGTTCATTTTTATAACCTTCCTCTACCTCCTTGCCACAGGACTGACCAAAAATAGAATTATCCGCATTTACTCTGAAGAAGATGGCACATGGCAGCAGCATCGCACAGAGTGCCCCGACGGACTTTCGGATATTCAACGAGTGGCTTATCTCTATCCTCGCATCTTTAACTTTGAGAACCCTACCCATCGGGCATACTTATTTGTCAAATCTCGAATTACAAGAGCGGTATGGAGAGAAAGAAGGGGGAACAACCGAGATCAATTAGCCCGCGTAAGAGGAGACCAGGACTAAGATATATATATTCACCACCGAATTAGATTATGCTAAGCAGACTCCAAGAAATACAGATCCGAAACGTATTGCTCGTTTTTGTCAGTCTGTTAAAGCGTTACGAGATCACGGCCGCAGCCCGCTCTTTCCGTGTGGCGTACGGAGTACCAGCCCCGCATGTGCATTCTCCATGAGGAAGGGGCGACTGGTCGGAGGTCAACTGGCTGCGACAAGAGTCAAGCACGCTGCTGATTTCACACACATATATCCAGTCATACACAATGTTGAGAAATTGAGAAATCATATTCGAATGAAACATTGATGCAATTAAACTATCATCTTCAATCATATACTTCAATGGTCCCTTGCTCCTTCGTCTCCCACTTTACATTCCTCTAAAAGCAATAATGCTTCGTACGCCAGACGAGGTACAGATAGTCACCATCGCCAAAGGTCGTGTATTTTGTGACGGTATCGCCGTGCCACACGACGCATCGGTGCATGAACTTTTGGACGATTTCGCCCTCCGGGTAGCGCACCGGCTATCTCGATGGCGGAGGTGAGTCGCTTGGCGAGCTCCCGCCCCGGTCATGTGTCATACTTTTGGTGCCCATGTCTCCAGCTGTTTCAGCCAATCACGGTGCGCAAAGTCTCTTGTAGTTGCTACGAGCAAAAGTTGTTCATTTCCTTTTTTTTTTTTTTTAAAAAAAAAAAAATAAAAAGCGAAAAACCATGTTCGATTACACTTCCATTAAGCCGCATGGAATTTCGGGGGAAATGCTGGGGAGCGCGGGGAATCTGGGGGAATGTAAGCGCAAGGTGGACAGGTGAAGGGGCACGATGCGGAATTGGGGCGGAAAGCCAGTGTCGGAATTTTGTTTGTTTACAACGGCATTTGGCGGAACGCCTCTGCAGTGCACAACCACGTCCTATACGGTGTATGGCCAGTGGCTTAACACGCAAATGCCAACAGTCTTGTCATATTATACGTCCTATTTTTTCTTATAATTTATTTATTTACTATTTATACAGCCGAGACGCAGTATTTGGATGGCCGTAGCAGACTCGAGTGGGGATCATTGCCTTTTCCGTTATTTCCTGATCTCACTAACACACGACACTACAGCGGCCCTACTTTTTTGTTTACCCAGCCATGTCCATCACGGCCATGGGACAAGACACTGTGACAGCCAGCAGCGACAAGGTGGATGTGGTGCACCACGATGGGCTTGAGAAGCAGGCGACGGTCGAGCCGCTGCCCGAGGCACTGCGGCTCGAGGCCGGCGTGCTGATCAACGTCGACACGAAAGCGGGCGTGTCTCTGCGCCTTGCTGCCAACGGCCATGTAAGCGTTCCCTCAAAAGAACGGAAAACAAGAAAGAAAGGAAGAAAAATAAGAAAGAAAGAAGAAAAAGGATAGAAGAAAAAAGAAAGAAAGAGATAGAAAACTACTGACAAACTTGACAGACGGTTCTTATCCCGCAGCCGACAGAGGACCCAGACGACCCGCTCAACTGGTCCACGTCCAAGAAGCACACGATCTTGTTGACAATTGCCTGGGGCGCCCTGGTGGCCGACTTTACGTCAGCTGCCGGAAGCGCGCCCATCTTGCTGCAGGCAACGGAATGGGGCAAGTCCACGTCGCAGGTCAACCAGACGAACAGTATCAATGTCCTGATGATGTACGTGCTAAGAGTCAACCAATCCACCAATCTGTCTCTTTCCGTCATTACTGTCTTCCTGGACAGCACTAACACACACAGGGCCCTCGGCAGTCTGGTCTGGGTGCCAATGACGTCGTACCTGGGGCGGGCGCCGACGCTGTTCTGGTCGTCGATCCTGGCGTTTGGCTTTTCCGTCGGTGCGGCGCTGTCGCCCAGCTTCACGTGCTTCTATGCGATGCGCGCGCTCACCGGCATCAGCGCGACATCGGCACAGACCATCTCGATTGCCTTCATCCGGGACATGTTCTTTCTGCACGAGCGTGCACGCAAGATCGGCCTGTGGGCAGCGCTGTACATCTCATCGCCGTACCTGGGCCCGCTGCTGGGCAACTTTGTGCTCGGCGGCGGCGGCACATGGCAGGACGTGTACTGGGTGTCCGTGGGCGTCTGCGGCATCGACCTTGTGCTGATTGCGCTGTTCCTCGACGAGACTTGGTACAACCGCACCGTGCACCGGGCGGCCCAGCCACCGCGCGGCCGCGGCGTGCTCGCGCGCATGGCCCGGCTGACGGGCGCCTGGCAGCTGCGCCACCGCCGGTCGCACGCGTACTGTACTAGTGTGGCCACGGCCTACCGCAAGTTTCTGGTGACGCTGACCAAGCCCACCATTGTCCTCGTTCTTGTGGCCTAGTACGTCCTTTTTGTTGCGTTTTTTATTTGTCCTTGTTTTTCTTTTCTTTTCTTTTCTTTTCTTTTCTTTCCTTTTTTTTCTTTTCCCCCCCTTTTTCCCTTTTTTTTGTCCCTTGATCCACAACTAATCCCCAGTCTCATGTTCTTCTGCTGGGCCATTGGCATCAACATCACCACGGCCGTGCTCTTTGCCACGCCCAGCGCCTACGGCGGCTACGGCTACTCGTACAACACCGTGGGCTACATTTATTTTTCGCCCATTGTCGGCATTGTTCTCGGCGAGGTCTTTGGCCACTACTTCAACGATTTTCTCGCCCGCCGCTACATCCGCAAGCACAAGGGCGTCTACGAGTCCGAGGCCCGCCTGCCCGCCATCTACGTGTCGGCCGTCTTCATGGTCGCCGGCCTCGTCCTGCTGGGCCAGGCGCTGCAGCGCCACCTCCATGTTGCCGCCGTTGTCATGGGCTGGGGCATGGCCAGCCTGGGTGTTATGCTTGCCTCCGTCGCCGTCTCGGCCTACGTCGTCGACTCGTACCCCAACGCCGCCGCCGAGGTGTCTGGGTGGACCAACTTTGCCCGCGCCATTGGCGGCTTCTCCGTCGGCTACTACCAGCAGCCCTGGGGCGCGCGCGTCGGCTACGGCGCCAGCTTTGGTACACAAGCGGGCATTGTCGGCTTCGGCGTGCTCCTGGTTGCCGTGGCCCACCGCTACGGCCACACGCTGCGCTTGAAGGCCGGGCCTATTGAGTAAAGCGAAGAGAGGCAGTGAAGTGATGGGAAGAGCACCAAGGAAAGTGCTGGGAGGTGGCTTGGGACGGACACAGCTGTTAGGAATGCTGTCAGGGTTGCTCGAATTACTTTTATTTTTGACCCGAGCCATGTATTAGCTACGTATCGACTGCCTTTTTACAACCTGCATCTTGTACAATGGCGACACGTGTAGCTTCTGCTTGTATGCGTAAGGAGGTGAAATAAAATCTATGCGGCAAACAACGAAGCCATTCCATGAGCGTTAGATGGATCACAGATAGTGACAGATGGACGACAGATGAACAACGTTGGCGCTTTTTTGTGTTTATTGCGTTGATGAAAGCCATTACGACGACAGTACGGTACCGTTCAACAGACCGAGCCTTGCATGTTCGTCCTACAAACTATGTACACAATTGTTATTGTTGATTTTGATTTTCACAGGCCCCCCTCACGCGCAGACTCGCGCTACAAAATGTGCTCGCGTGTCTTGAAGCGTACGCGGAAGTTGCTCTGCTTGACAAACCAGGCGTTGTGCAGGTCCCACGAGGCCTGCGGATCGGCAAGTTCGAGCTGCATGTGCGGTTGCGGTTAGTACACAGCTCGAAACAACACAGCTCAACAAGTCGACATGCATGGGGAAACAGAGAAGAGGGTAAAGAGGGTAAAAAGGGTAGAGGGCTCACCTCAAACGTCCGCAGCACGGCCGGCACGAGCTTGTACATTTCCAGCAGCGAGATGTTGCGGCCAATGCAGGTGCGTGCGCCGGCGCCAAACGAAAAGAGCGAGCTCGCCATCATCGTGCGCTGGGCGGGGCTGGCCTCGGTCCAGCGCTCGGGGCGGAAGCGTTCCGGGTGCGCGCCAAAGATGGCTTCGTTGCGGTGCAGTACCCACGCCGAGCAGCCGACAATGGTTCCGCCCGGGAGGAAGCAGCTGCCGCTGCCGCCAGGCAGCGAGGCGTTTTCATTGCCAGAGACAGAGAGAGCGATGGCGATCCCCTGCGGCGGAACGGTGCGCTCGAGGGTGAGGCCGACGGCCGGGTGGCAGCGCAGGGCTTCGTTGATGACGGCACCCAAGTACGGCAGCTCGCGCACCTCGTCCCACTGCACGAGGCCGTCGTCGCGGGCGAACTTGCCGTCGCGGTGCTGTTGCGCCAGCTCGGCGAGCAGCGCCTGCATGGCGGACGGCGTCTTGAGCAGATAGTAGAAGACGGCGCGCAGGGTGATGGCCGTGGTGTCGGAGCCGGCAAACATGTTGGCAACGGTGAGGGCGAGGACGCGGTCGGTGCTGATGAAGACGGGGTCCTTGGTGTGGGCGTCGCGGAAGCGCGTCAAAAAGTCCTTGCGCGGTCGGTCCTTCTTGTCTCGTTGGCCATTTTTGTCGTTTTTGTCGTTTTTGTCGTATTTGGCATTGCCATCCCCCTCGGCCATGCGCTTCTTGGCAAACTCGACGACAGGCGAGTTGAGGTTCAGCAGCCCGTGCTTGCTCATCCACATGCGGATCGGGTTCTTGATCAACAGGCGGTCGAGTACCGGCATTTGTCCAATCTGAACGTCAGCGGGAGAGAACTGAAAAGTGACAACGGAGAAGAGATCAAGAGATCAAGAGATAAAGAGAAAAAGAGAGAAAAAAAGAAAGAACGAGAGAAAGAGGCAGCGGAGTACCCACCATAGACACATAGTCCAGCAGCCACTCCAGGTTGCCGATAATGCAGTCCACATCCTCGCCGCGGTCGACAAAGCCCAGCCGCTTCGAGTACGTCAGCTCGCCAATGACGTCGAACGCGTAGTACTGCAGCCACGTCCCAAAGTCGCAGACGCCCGCCGCATCGTCTTTGTCTTCGTCTTCGCGGCGGTCGGCAAACCGCTGCTTGAGCTGCGCCAAAAAGGCCGTCGTCGTCGAGTCGACAAACGGCTCAAATTGCACGAGCGAGCTCATGGCGTAGGCATTGGACACAGCCCGCCGCAGCTTGGCGTGGAACGCTTCGTCGGTTGTGTTGAACAGGCTCTGCAGCGCCTGGCCTTTGGCCACCGTCTGCTGGACAGGATAGAAACCGGACTTGGTGAAGCCCGCGTTCAGCGCGTAGATGAGCTTGGCGGCGTCGGTGTCGCCAACCGACACCGTCCGCGGCCCGAGCCGCACAAGGCTGCCGTACTTTTCATGCAGGCCGATATGCACAAGATGCGGCTGCCGCGCCGACACGACCCACAGCCGCCACAGATCGGTCCAGCCCGCCAGAAAGGGCCCCGGAATGTGGTTCAGGCCGCCGCCAAAGCGGTTTTGGATCAGCCGTGCCAGGCCGAGGACGAGCAGGACCGCCAGGACCAATGGCCATGACACCAATGTTAGCGACGCCGCCGATACTAACTTGTCAAGAATCATTTTCGCAGCTGCAGAAAGTCAAATCCAATGTGTGGGGAATAAAATAAAATCAAAAGGCGTTGAAAAGGCGTCGGGGCATGTCCTCCGACGTTTGGTGCAGACATGAGAGTGTCGCCCCTTCTTCCCTAAACGGCTCAAACAAGCGAACTACATGCAACTTATGGTCAACAAGTGTCATTTTCATTCTGTTGGTGATGCTTGCGCTTCCCTTCACGACTCTGCAATTGTGAATTTTCCCCGTCTGCGGGCGTTCTGGCAGGCGCGGAATGGCTTCGGAACCATCACCGAAAATTCCGCAATGTTTGTCCACGTGGGGTAATGACCCCAACGGGCAGTCCAAGGATGCAGGGGTGTAATGTTGGAGTCGTTAAAGGTTTTATTTTATTTTATTTTGTTCGTTTTATTTGATTAAATTTTATTGCGGTCGGATTGCTCCGACTGCGCCTGTGTTTGCTTTAGAGCAGCGCGTTTGATCTAGGTTGCTCGCCACGCCGTGGCCGCTTGCTCTACACAGTACGGAGTACAGCCCTACATAACACGGCTTCAGACGACTACTACTTCCACGTATCCCCATCGCTGGCCGCGTCCATACACATCAATACCGTGTACAGCCAAACCCAAACCCAAAAATCGACCATGGCACCTCTATCGGCCGACACACGCGAGAAATGGCTGTTTGGCTCCAGGCTGCCCTTTGCCGAAGCACCCTGGGCCCGCGGCTGCCCCAGTCCCTACTACCGCGACAGCCACCGGCAGCTTCGCCGAGCCATGCGCGCATGGGTCGACCGGCATCTCATCCCCCACGCCGAGGAGTGGGAAGAGGCGGCCTCGCTGCCGGACACCCTCTACCAGCAGGCAGCCGACGACGGCCTGCTCATGCCCATGGCGGCCGGGAGCAGCATCCCGGCGGACTGGCGCGGCCAGTTCCCCGTCATTGGCAACATTGATCCCGCCGAGTGGGACGGATTCCACGACTTTATCATCCACGACGAGTTTGGCCGCATTGGTGGCGTAGGGTATGTGGTGGAAAACCGGAGCGTTCGCAATTATGCACTGCTGCTCATATGTGTGCAGAGGCTGACTTGGTATTTGTTGCAGCGTGGAAAATGGCCTCGTGGGCGGTGTTGTGTGTAAACCCCCATCTCCCTCGCGCAGCCATTGTTCCTCTTTGAAGCTTGCTAACTCAGCCATGGCAGACATTGGCCATTCCTGCCATTCGCCGTTTTGGTTCAGAGCATCTGCAGAAAACGTACGTGGCTGCTACAGAAAACATAGTACCCTTGTATCCGTCGTACACGTTGACAATTCATTCTCTGACCTGAATAGCATCGTGCCGAAAATCCTCTCCGGTGCCGGCCGTATTGCCCTGGCCGTCACAGAGCCCGACGCCGGCTCAGACGTGCAGGGCCTCCAGACCGAAGCGGTGCTTTCCGACGACGGCTCCCACTTTGTCGTCAGCGGTATGAAAAAGGTGTGTCACCGTCCGCTCTTCCAACGCATGCACGCATGCGTTCAGACAAATTTGCGATAGGCTAAACCAGATCAGTGGATTACATCCGGCATGTACTGCGACCATTTCCTCACCCTGGCGCGAGACGCCGCCGGCGGCTTCACGCTGCTTGTCGTACCGCCATCCGAGGGGATCAGCAAGCGGCACATGGCGGTGTCCGGGTCGACGGCAGCCGGCACGGCATTCATTGACTTTGACAATGTCCAGGTGCCCGTCGACATGGTCGTCGGTCAGCGTGGCCAGGGCCTCAAGTACATCATGTCGAATTTCAACCACGAGGTGCGTGCACCGGGATTCTTTAAGCATTAAGCTCACGGCCATTCATCCGCTAACAGGTCCATGCAGAGACTGTTTTTGGGCTTCCAAGCTCTCCGGTGTGCACGCGTGTGCCTGGAGGATTCAATAGAGTACGTTGTTTGGGTCTCCATCTTTTCTTCTTTTTCTTTTTCTTCTTCTTTTTTTTTTTAAAAAAAAATGACCGCTCTAACCACACTAACATGTAGTTACGCCATGTCCCGTGAGACCTTTGGCACACCATTGACAGGGCACGGTATGCTTTTTTTTTCTTCTTTTTTATTGCTTGTTCCGTGTTGGTGATGGCGACGGCCGCTGATTTTGCTCCTGCCAGCCGTTATCCGCTTCAAGTTTGCCCACATGAGCAGACAAACAGAGGCCTTGCAGGCCTGGATCGAGGTAGGACCTGACCACAACGTAGTTATCGGTCACTGAAAGTGCCGACGGCATGCACTGACACACCCCAGTCTCTTATCTACCAGCTTAGCCAGCTGTCCTCGGCCGAGGCCGAGTTTTTGCTGGCCGGCACCACCGCCCAGCTCAAAGCCCACGCCGGCATTGTGCTCGAGCACGTGGTGCGCGAGGCGATCCAGATTATGGGCGGTGTCGGCCTGACACGCGGCGGTCGTGGCGGCCGCGTCGAGCGCATATGGCGCGACGTCAAGGCGCTGACCGTGCCCGGCGGCAGCGAAGAGATTCTGCTCGACTTTGCGACCAAGCGGGCGCTCAAGGTGACTGCCGAGCTGATGAAGGAGCCCAAAGGGCGGCTGTGAGGGCGGTGTAGACTATATGCCCTGTCCATTGAATCGTACTGCCAGATAGACTAAAACACATACGTCATATACATTGTTATTGTTGCATTCTGTTTTCTTTGCAGAATTTTGACTTTATAAGGCACTTGGGACAATCTATTAACACTATGGAGAAACTACCGGGCAGATGGCAAAGCAAATGCCTTTAGGGGAAAGAAATGGAAACCAACACATATCACCAAGTGTTGACAGCAAATGTAGATTTTTCGTCCAACTTGACGGATTCTCATCCTTACAATATTCTTAGACGGTCAACAGAGTCAATTGCGTCACCCTATTTGTTTGATTATGTAAAATATAAAGCAGAGAAAACCCAAGAGACACCCAAAGCTACACTCAACATAACATCCCCAATGCTCTTTATTCCTATTCACTGCTGCCAAGCCGGTTTATAGGCGAGATGTGCGCGCCGCACCAACCTCGTCGTCCCACTTGCGCGTCGCGTCCGCCACGGCATCGTAGCCGTACAGCCAGTCCTGGAAGACGGTGTTGCCCATGAGGTTGGGGCTGCCGGGGTAGTCGCCAGCACGGAAAACACTGCGGCGCATGGCCAGCGGCTCGTCGTCCTTCATGTGGATGAAGAAGCGGTTGGTGAAGCTGCCGCGCTGGATGGCGTGGGCCCGGGTGACGCGCGTGCGGTAGAAAAAATGCAGGGCGGATGCTAGGTTCGAAGAAGAAGAAGACGAGCGTTGTACGTGGGACAGGGCCACACCAAGCACAGCGGCGTCTTCAATGGCCATGGCGGCGCCTTGGGCGAGGTACGGCAGCGTGGCGTGCACGGCGTCGCCGATGAGGACCATTTTGCCCGACGGATGGACCCAGTCGTGGATGGGCGGCAGGTCGACGAGGCGCCACTTTTCGACTTCGTCGGGCAGGAGAGCGAGCAGTTTTTGTGTCCTGGCGGTGTCAGCATTCTTTTGCCCCTTTGCCCCTTTTCCCCTTTGTCTTTTTTGGTGTACTCTCCACGCTCGGCAACTCACGTGGACGACCACCCTTTATACGCGGCGCGCACTTCTGCGGCGTTGGAGGGCGCTTTGTAGCCGACCATTTGTTTGTCGTCGGGGATGACCATCAACAGGTTGAACATCTTTTCTTTCTGCATGTTGTATCTGTGCTTGTCAGCGTGTCTGGTTGGACGGTCTGCAAACATGAAGCATGTCAATAAGAGGCCAGTGAAAGCACGCACCCAATAATGTGGTGGTCCGGACCCAGGAACTGCTCAAAATTGGGGTCCTCGCTCAGCGACGACAGCTCTGGGTCGCACAAAAGCTGCTCCCGCGACAAGACAACGCGGAAGCACGTGTCGCCCGTCTCGTGTGGCTCCGTGTTCATACCCATGGCATGGCGGGCCAGGGACTTGACACCGTCGGCAGCAACCACAAGATCGCCGCGTACCGTCTCGCCGGATGCGAGCACAACGGCGGGCAGCTCTGGTTTGTAGTCGACGACCAATTGGCCTTTTCGAACTACAACGCCGAGCTGCACGGCCGCATCCAGGAGCACGTTGTGGTAGTCTGGGCGGTAGACCTGCCAGTACGGCGCGCCGTAGCGGGCCTGGTGGGCCGACAGGTCGGTCGAGCCCTCAGGACGCCCCGTCTTCCATGAGCGGTAGTTGATGCGCGTCGGCTTGGAGCTGATGGCCTCCATCTGGGCGCGCAGGCCCCATCGCGCCAGCTCGCGGCCGGCATTCGCAGGCACCTGCACGCCAGCTCCGATCTGTGATGTCAGGACGCTGCTAAATAAATAGAAAAAAAGAAGAAAAAGAAAAAAAAAAGAAAAAAAAAAAAAAAGAAAGAAACCAGGGGGGTAAAGAGCGTCTAGGCTCACCTCGACAATTCTTGTGCCTGCTCCAGGACAGTCACGCGGTGGCCAGCTCTGGAGACGGCAATGGCGGCGCCGAGACCACCAATCCCAGCGCCGACGACGATGACATGCAGTTGCTGTGCCGCCGCCATGGTGTTCTGTTGTGGCGAATGTTGTGGTGGCATGGCTGGAGTGAATGAAGGGTAGCTTGGTCAGTAAAAAAGAGAAGAAAAAAGAAGAAAAAAGAAGAAAAAAGAGGGAAAAAAGAGAAGAAAAGAGAACATAGAGAGAAAAAAAAAGAAGAGTCAATGGACAAGGATCCAGGGGTCGGACGAGCTTCGCTGCTGCTCCAAGGCGGTCATCACCAACATGACGGCAGTGTTATGAACAGAGCTTGAGCAGAGCTTCAGCAGAGCCAAAGCCGGCATTTTACGTAAATTACCTAAATGAAACAATAAATAGCACAGCTCAGAAACTTATGCGGTCAAACCAACGCGGCCGAAATTCCATTGCTGGCGTGCGGATGGTGCATACACTTGGACAGTTAGCCACTTAGACCAACCGCCGGTGGGAAGTTGCCACGGAATACAACTCCGCTCAAGTTCCGCCGCGACAACACACGCTGGTGCCACAACTGGAACGATAGATGCATGAATAGAATAAGAAAACGGAAGGAAATGCGAGGAAAAAATAGGAAACTGAAAAAAAGGAAAAAAAGGAAATAGGCAAAAAGAAGAAGAGAAATAGAATAAAAAAAAAAAAAAAAAAGAGGATGCGTACAGCCTTCTGTCCAGATAGCATCCGTTCTCTTTTGCTCAACGGCCCAACCCAACACGCCTCTTCTCCGCATTCTCGTAAACACTTCTGGGGTAGCAAGCTAAACAGTCTGTGGAACAAACGGAACGAGAGAGTTGTTCCGCGACTGTTCATCGTATTTTTAAACCAGCCTTAAGTTGTATCTTAACTTGCAAGGCCAGCATCGGCAGCCCCATATCCCCATATCCCCATATTCTCATATCTCCACCATCAGCATGGCCAACACCGACGCCGCGCACACGGCACACACGGCAGAACCCGCCTTCTCCAGCCTGCCTCTCCGCAAGGGCGATCCGCCGTATTCCACCTAGGGCCTCTGGGGCGCCGACGATCACATCGGGACTCTAGTACGTGGATGCCGTGTAATGCCTTAATACGTTGAATTTCGTGTTTCGTATTTCTTTACTAACGCGACCAGAACCGTCTAACGCCCCTTGTTGTGCGACAGGCTACATCCGAGATCCGCGAGGGTACACGATTTAGTTTAAAGTATATCGTACGTGTTTAATAATATAAGAGTAGGAGGGAACAATATTAAATATCACAGCTTAACATAAATTTAGCTGGTGTTTGAGCAAGCCGACGACACCCGGCTTCATGCGTTACAAAGATGCGTTTAAGCATACCATTGTCGGCGACTACGTGTTAGACGACAAGGTACGTCTGCTGCCGTCTCTCCAACATATATATATATTCTCTTTGATATCTGTCTGACATCTGTCTGACATTATGTATAGTTAGTGTTCAACACGTAGAAAAGCACCCAGTGGGACGGCTTGCGCCACTTTGCCTATTAACAGCAACAGCTGTTTTACAACGGCATAACGCGGGAGTAGATTATGAACTCTAGCTTTGACTCTGATTCTGATTTTGGCGCCCTCGGCATACACTGGTGGTATAAGGCGGGCGGCGTGTCTCCACTATTAGCATGGCCAGCACCGACGCCGCGTATACGGTACACACGGTAAAACCCGCCTTCTTCAGCCTGCCTCTCCGTAAGGGCGATCCGCCGTATTCCGCCTGGGGCCTTTGGGGCGCCGACGATTACATCGGGACTCTGGTGCGTGGATGCCGTGTAATGCTTTGATACGTTGAATTTCGTGTTTCGTATTTCTTTACTGACGCGACCAGAACCGTTTGACGCCCCTTGTTGTGCGACAGGCTACATCCGAGATCCGCGAGGGTATACGATTTAGTTTAAAGTATGTCGTACGTGTCTAATAATATGAGAGAAGGAGGGAATAATATTAAATATTATAGTTTAATATAAATTTAGCTGGTGTTTGAGTAAGCCGACGACACCCGGCTTCATGCGCTACAAAGATGCGTTTGAGCACACCATTGTCGGCGACTACGTGCTGGACGACAAGGTACGTCTGCTGCCGTCTCTCCAACATATACATATATTCTCTTTGATATCTGTCTGACATCTGTCTGACATTGTGTGCAGTTGGTGTTCAACACGCAGAAAAGCACCCAGTGGGACGGCCTGCGCCACTTTGCCTATCAACAGCAACAGCTGTTTTATAACGGCACAACGCGGGAGCAGATTATGAACTCTGGCTCTGACTCTGATTCTGATTCTGGCGCCCTTGGCATACACTGGTGGCATAAGGCGGGCGGCGTGGCCGGCCGCGGTTTTCTGATTGACTACTGGGCCTACGCGCAAGCACATGGCAAGACCGATGACTATGACCCGACGCAGCCTGGCAGCGTGTCCTTTGACGACCTCATGGCGTGTCTCGCGTGGCAGCAGAAGAAGCATCGCGAGGCAGGAGGCAGTGACAAGGACAACAACGACAACGGCAACGCCCTGCAGCCGCGGCCCGGTGATATCTTGCTGCTGCGGCTCGGCTTCTCCGCACGCTACGCCCAGCTCAGCCGCGACGAGGAGCGCGCCGTCGGCGAGGCCTGGCCGCCGGCTGCGTGTGGTGTGCACCAGGATGTGCGGCTGCTGCAGTGGCTCTGGGACAGCCAGTTTGCGGCCGTGGGCGGCGACAGTCCCGGGTGGGAGGCGTTTCCCGCGGACCCGAGCGCGGGTTTTCTGTTCCACGAGGTGCTGCTGGCCGGCTGGGGCTGTCCGATTGCGGAGCTGCTGTGGCTCGAGGACGTGGCCGCGTGGTGCCGCGAGCACAGCCGCTGGACGTTCTTTCTGACGTCGTGCCCGCTCAACGTGTTTGGCGGCGTAGCCAGTCCAGCCAATATGCTGGCCATTGTGTAGGGAATGATGTTTAATGTATGATGTACGATGTACGATGTACGATGTACGATGTACGATGTATGATGTGCCTCGTTCTTGCTTTGTTCATTTTATTTGCATCTTTCTAATTTCGACTCTTATTCATGTAGCCAAGTATCCAGTATTTAGATCGAAGCTATACATTGCGCGCTGATAACATTCTAGCCCCAACTCACGCTCACAAACTGGATGGCCGCCTCTTCACGCTGCATTGCTGCCACGATACCGTGCACGCCGAGGCCCAGTCGCCCGCGTTGCGAACACTCTCCACCGCCGCCTGGCTGCCAAAGACAACGGCGGCCGCGCGCGCCGTGTCCTCGATGCACGGCCCGCTGACACCGACCTCCTCGCCGTATACGCGCACGTACTGCTGGACGGCAGCGTGCAGCGATGCGTGACCAGCCGCCGAGTCCGACTTGCAGATGCGTGCGTGGCTGCTGGCCAGTGCCCGTGGTGCGAGTCGACCCAGCTGGAAATGCTGGATCGTGGGCGGGCCGGCCGTCAGTGGCCGTACGCGCTCGAAAAAGGGCTGTGCCGCGGGACTCGCCAGGAAGGCGCTGTGGGCGGCGAGGCTCTCCCATTGGGTCAGCGACACAGCGATGGCGGCCGGCGCGCCATCGTCGGGCAAGACGTAGCCGGTCATGATGGATACAAGGCCTGCCTGCGCAAGGAGAACGGGTTCCAGCTCGGCCTTGAAGACCTCCATAAACGTGGCAAGTGGCACGCCGAGCGGGTTTTCGATAAGCTCGGTGACGGGGCCACTGTCGGTGGTAGACATGTTGTAATGATTCAGAAGCCGTCCAAGTGAAACAATGGAAGAAATGGAATAAATTGAAAGATTAAAACAACAAAACAACTAACATCTAAACTAGTTGAACAAGGTAAGCCAATGTTCGCCTTTTAACATATGATCGTCTTAGTGTTGCTTGAAGTGCCCCATGCCCCAGATTCTATGCATTCCGCTACCCAGTTCCGTGTTCCCCAGATATTTCCGGGTCAATGTTGTTGCGTTGGGTGTAGATCCTGGCTGGCTTGTCTCCTTGTCTACAACCCTACGCCTTTTCCAGTACGTTGTATACAGACAGCTTTGAGTGCGTATAGCAATGTTGGTGATATTCAATGTTCTTTCCTTTTTCCTTTTCTCTCACTTTCCTCCACTCATCGTGCCTCCTCTTTTCCCCCCTATACGATCGCCGGCAGGATCTGGCCTGCACAGTCGCCAAAGCCAACCAGGCCGCCCTCTTCGTCGCCAGCCCAGCCGGTGATCGTGACGGTGTCGCCGTCTTCGAGAAACATGCGCGACTCGCCGCCCGGCAGCTGGATGGGCATCTTGCCGCCCAGGTTGGCCTCGAGCAGCGAGCCCTGGGTGCCCGGGTCGGGCCCGCTGATGGTGCCGGAGCCGAGCAGGTCGCCCACCTGGAGGTTACAGCCGGTGACGGTGTGGTGGGCAATCATCTGCGGGTATGACCACAAGAGGTTGGCGGCGTTGCTGTTGGACAGAATCAGGCTGTTGCCGGACGCGGCTGTGCGTGTTAGACAACGTGAAACAACAACAGAAACACAGAAACACAGAAACACAGAAACAAATCATAGAAAGGTGGTCCACGTACTCTTTAGCTCCACTTGTAGTTTAATGTCAAAGACGGAGTCGGCGCGCGACTCTTTCAAATAGCTTTGCAGTGGCGTATCGTTGGGCAGGGCCGCCGTGCGGAATGGCTCGAGAGCGTCGGCTAGAACGACCCAAGGGCTGATGGTGGTGGCAAAGTTCTTGGCCGTGAACGGGCCCAGCGGCACATACTCCCAGGCCTGGATGTCTCGCGCCGACCAGTCGTTCATCAGCACATAGCCAAAGACGTACGAAGACGCCTCGTCGACGGCGACGGGCGTGCCCAGCGTGCTGTTGCGGCACACAAGCGCCGCCATCTCGAGCTCAATGTCCAGGCGCGCGCACACCTTGAATACCGGCACAGCCGTGCCCGCCTCCAGGATCTGGCCGCGCGGCCGCCGCACCGGCGTGCCCGACACGACAATCGACGACACCCGGCCGTGGTAGGCCACGGGCAGGTGCGTGTAGTTGGGCTGGAGAGCCTTGTCGGCGCCGCGCAGGATCGTGCCCACGGTCGATGCATGCCGGATGCCCGCGTAAAAGTCCGTGTAGTCGCCAATCCGCATCGGCAGGTGCAGCGATAGACTCGCAAGCGGGACAATCGCTGCCGCCCGCAGCGCCGCATTGTCCCGCAGCAATGCCGCATATGCCGTGTCATCCGCCCGCAACACACCCTGCAGGTAGTTGCGCACGGCGCGGTGCCGCGCCTGGCCGAGCGCGGCAAAGCGGTTCAGCGCGTCGTCCGCAAACACGTCGGTGTGGCTCTGCATTTCTGGCAGGCCCTGAAAGCCGCCGCCCTGTGCAAAGGCCTTGAGGTCGACGGCATAGTTTCCAATGGCGACGGCCACGCGGCGCGCCGGATCGGCCGCCGACGAGATGATGCCGAACGGTAGACACCGCAGCGAAAACGGCGACTCCTTGGGCACAGCGAGCCACGAACGCAGGGGAGCCATGGCGAGTGTGGTGGGTATTGTGCGTAGTGTTTGGTGGTAGGCGGCTGTGATGGTTTGTCCGTTGTTGTTGCTTCGAGGTGGCCGCTCGTTACTGTGATGTAACTGCATGCTATCTTATATATAATGGTGAGACTGAGACTGTCCATATCAAACTATCCTATGCTGGACTGTTTTCGAGTTGTAGTTTCTAACACATTGAATGATGAGGGACCTTGTGTGATGCGCAGGTGCCATTTGAATTCCGAAATCCCGTCTACGGAAACTGCACGCATTTCGGACCCAATTTTGGGCGTGGCTGCAAGTGCGGCAACAAGACAGATGGTCGCTGAAAATTTGTCCAAAGTGAATGAGCTGCGAATTCGGGACGGGGTCAAAAGAAACATTACGTAGACAGACAAAAAAGGCACACGAAACTCCACACAAGCAAGTGCATAGAAAACGATACATTACATGTTAGAGGCAGTACGAATTGGACGTCATATACGTGTTCGAAATTATCGTTATCAACGTCAATCAACACTATCACCATTCATGGAGAAACTGCAGCCTGCTCTACTTCTTCCTCCTGCCTCGTAAAGTGCGGCTGCAGCGGAAGCCAGCTGTGCGCATGGTAGTCCGGCTGCCGTTTGCGACATGTGGTGCGGCCCCATTCGGTGACACCGAGCATCAGGCAGCTCTCAAACATAAAGGCCATGCTGCCGACACCGACCTTGTGCGGCGCGAGGTCGGCAGCGCTGGCGCGTGCGTGCGTGTCGCTGTCGGGCCCGTGCGAGGCCATGACATTGTGCAGACTGGCGCCGGCGGGACGGAACCCGCCGCCGGCCTTGGCGTCGTAGTCGCCCGACAGCAGGCCCATAAACTCGCTCATGGTGTTGCGGTGGTACCACGGCGGGCGGAAGGTGTCTTCGGCGACAAGCCAGCGCGGGGGGAAGACGACGAAATCGGCAATGGCGGTGCCGGGGCGCCCCGAGGGTGCTGTGAGCACTGTATAAATACTGGGATCCGGGTGGTCGAAGCTGGTGCTGCCCATCACGTTAAAGCGGCCGAGGTCGTACTTGTACGGGTAATACAGGCCGTGCCACGCAACCACGTCGAACGGCGTGTGCTGCTGGCGCGCGACAAACAGGCGGTGCGCGTGTTTCACCACCAGCCCCCACCAGGCGCCGCCGTGGTCCTCGTCGAACGCGGCCGTCGGCGCCTGGAAATCGCGCGCGTTGGCCAGCCCGTTGGACCCGATGGGCCCCAGCTCCGGCAGCACAAAGTGGTGCTGCTCGTACAGCTCCAAGACGTAGCCACGCACGGGGCCTGCCGGGAGCGTCACGCGGTAGCGAATGCCGCGCGGGACGACGGCAATCTCGTTGGGCCGCACCAGCAGCCGGCCCAGCTCCGTCTGGATGTCCAGCACGCCGCTCTCGGGCACAATCAGAAAGTCGCCGTCGGACGACGAAAAGGCCGTGTGCGCGCCCATGTCGCGGCCGGCCGCATAAATCAAAATGCCCACGCCAGACTTCATCGTCGGGTCGCCGGCGCCCGCCACGTGGTGCAGCCCGTCGATCCAGTCGCTGGTGTCGTCGAGGTCGAACGGGTCCCAGCGCATCTGGTTCGGCACGTGCTGGAGCGTGGGGGGTGCCCAAAACTTGGCGCTGTCGTTGTCCTTATCGTTGTTGGCTGCTACCGGCTCAAAGTCGCTGTGTGCCGCCGACGGCAAGATGCGGTAGAGCCATGTCTGCTGGTTCTCTCCGCGCGGCGCCGTAAAAGCCGTGCCCGACAGCTTCTCGGCATAGAGGCCCAATGGCGGCTTCTGCGGCGAGTTGTGGCCGATGGGCAGCGCGCCTCTTAGAGCCTCGGTCCTGGTGATGGGTGGTGGTGGTCAGCACAGCCGGAAAGTTAAAATTAAAAGTTGGACGTAGGTAGGAGAGTCGACTGGGACAGGTGCTCACTCGTGGTACGATCCGAAGCCATTCAAGTACGAGTAATTATCGGGCGTCGTAAACTGTGTTTGGGGCATGGTCGTCTTGTAGAAGGGCGTGGATGCTGGTGCTGCGTGGATGCTGGCTGGTGGTGAGAGTGAGAGCTGAGAGATGATCTTGGACAGAAACCCCCCACAACCCTACGTTTGCCTTGTGTTTGTATATATTTTGTGCCAATTCCGGCACCGTACCCTAAAAATGGACCAGAAAATAAGGACGATGGTGATGCGTGTGTAGTCTGTAGTCTGCATGCTTCTGTATTTCCGCAGCCGGAACATGTTGTGTGTGGAATTTCCGTGAGCCTGCGGAACGCCGCCGACGTGCGCTATCGGCAAAATATATACGACATACACGACGTGCACCTGCAGGAACAAACTGTGCCTGCATGTTTTTTGTTTGTTTTGAAAGATTTTCGAGAGGAGAAGTTGTAGATTATTTTTTCTCTTTTTTCTCAAAAAAAAAAAAAAAAGGAACAGAAGGACTATTCAGAGACAATGGCATTCGCAATATACCCCTTGCCCCCACGAGGGTTGTACATCGAAAACAAGGTCAGATGTCCGCCGACACTACAATGTCACAACTAACAGTCACACTGACATGTCCAAGATTGTTCGCGCCGTGGGCTCCGAGACTCTGACGCTCGTCAACCCTGTGGACGACTCTGTTGTCGTTGCCGACGTTCCCGTGGCTGAGCAGGCCGACATCGACTATGCCGTGGCCATTGCGCAAAATGCCTTCCAGCGCGGCCCATGGGCCTCCTTTACCGGCCAGCAGCGCGCCGCGTGCCTGAACCGGTTTGCCGACCTCGTCGAGCGCGACGCCGAGCGTCTGGCCTATGCCGAGTCGCTGCCGTCGGGCCGTCCTATCGCGGGCATCGTCCACTTCGACCTGGCACACATGGTGCAGGTGTATCGCTGTAGGTCCCAGGTGCAACTTTGTCCACTTTTCGCTATGGGTCCTTCGACCACTAACCACGTACTTGTCAGACTACGCTGGCTGGGCCGACAAGATTGCCGGCGAGTCGTTTGCCGAGGACAACGGCTTCGCCAAGATTGTGCGCTACGAGCCGCTCGGGGTCTGCGCAGGCATCGCCTCGTGGAACGCCACCTTTATGTACATTGGCTGGAAACTGGCGCCAGCCCTGGCCGCCGGGAATACGGTCATCTTCAAGCCGTCGGAAAAGTCGCCGCTGGGCACGCTCGCTCTGGCACCGCTCTATGCCGAGGCGGGCTTCCCCCCGGGCGTCGTGCAGTTTGTGACGGGCGGCCGCGCGACGGGCGCACTGCTGGCGTCGCACATGGGCATTGCCAAGATCAGCTTCACGGGGTCTGTGAGTGGGGGCAAGGCCGTGCAGGAGGCAGCGGCACGCAGCAACCTCAAGCAGGCGACGTTGGAGCTGGGCGGAAAATCGGCAGCCGTCGTGTTTGCCGATGCCAGCCTCGACCAAGCCGTGGAAGGGTGAGCCATTGTGTGCTGTGCCTATTGGTTTTCTACTTTTCTCGTTCTCAGAGTTAACAAACACAAAACACAGGGTCGCTGCAGGCTTTCTTGCCAACTCGGGCCAGATCTGCGTCGGTATGTTTCTTCTTGACTTTTTTGCTTTTTTGCTTTTTTGCTTTTTTGCTTTTTGGCTTTTTGGCTTTTTGGCGTTTTGGCTTTTTGGCTTTTTGGCTTTTTGGCTTTTTGGCTTTTTGGCTTTTCAACTTTTCATCTTAGCTCATCCGCAACTCGCTTCTGACCACACAGCCGCATCGCGGATTCTCGTGCAGAAATCCATCGCCGACCAGCTCGTCGCCGCCATCAAGGCCGTGTTCACCGATGTGGCAAAAGGCATGGGCAGCCACTCGAACCCGCTCGATCCGGCCACCAGCTACGGGCCTGTCGTCGACAAGGCACAGTTCGACCGCATCATGGCGTACATTGCCACAGGCAAAGCCACCGCGCGGCTGGTGACTGGCGGACAGCGTCGGGGCGACAAGGGCTGCTTTATCGAGCCAACGCTCTTTGCGGATGTGCCGACCGACAGCCCGCTGTGGACCGAAGAAATCTTTGGGCCCGTGCTGGCGCTGCGCACGTTTGAGACGGAAGACGAGGCCGTCGCCTTGGCCAACGACAGCCTGTACGGGTTGGCTGGTAAGTCTACGTCTACACTCGCCCCTCCCTCCCTACCCCCTACCCCCTACCCCCTATCCCCTATCCCCTACCACCAAACTGCCGCGTACTGACTGCGCAGGATGTGTTTACACGACCAACCTGGACCGGGCGCTGCGAGTCGCCGCGGCGCTGCAGGGCGGCGGCGTGTCAGTCAACTCGCCATACCTGCCGGAGCTAAACACGCCGTTTGGCGGCACCAAGCAGAGCGGCCAGGGCCGCGAGCTGGGGGCACACGGGCTATACAGCTACCTGGAGCCCAAGGCGGTACACATCAAGTAAGAAGAATTTTGCACGCACCTGAGGAGACGAGAAAGGCAAAACACGGCTAACATTTGTCCAGGCTGACGAAAGATGCAAAACTGTAAAGGGAGAGGAGCGAAGAAAAGAAAAGGGGAAGGGGGCAAGGGGGTTGCAACTGAAAGGCGCAGCTTTCAACCACTCTGGAGACTGGCGCATGGAACTAGGAAAATCAAGTGCATGGCACCGTTGCATGAAACGATGCTTCAAATCATATTCAAAATCCCAAATCAAATGTTCAAATGTTCAAATGTTCAAATCTGAAAATCTGAAAATCTGAAAATCAAGTTCGCAGGAAGCAAAACCAGGACGGCGCATACATGTGCATCTTCCTATCTCGCGTGATACAAACTTGTAGCTCGAAGACACAGTATGGAAAGTCATCTCCTGGGTCAAGCTGAGAAGGAAACCAAAAATACAAAAAATACAAAAAATGGAAATACGGTAGCGTTCCGTTCCGCACGGAAGACCCGCAGTCGCCATGATCCACCTTGCGTATTTTAAGATGAGGCGTCGCCCGACCTCGAATCTGTTATCACGATTTTGTGCTCACGTAACCCGCCTTCAAACTCGAGCCCCCCCATCCTAGCCATGACGAGCACAAACGCAAAAGAGAGCATAAAATACACACCATGCACCACAAGCCACTACACGCGGTCGACGCACATCGTGCCGGCAAGCACACCCGCGGCCACCGACACGGCCACAGTGCGGCGTGGACTCGCGGCGCCGCTGCAGCTTGCAGTGCACCAGTACGCAGTCAAAAGCTGTCCTCAAGAGTCCGACAGTCCCAGAGTGAATGTCATTCTGACGCACGGCACGTCTTTTAACCGTCACTTCTGGACCCTTGTGGTTGACACGCTGCTTGGGTGCCTTTGCAAAGGCTATGGCAACAGCGTCAGCATCAGCCGACTAGTCGCGTTCGACGCCGCCAACCATGGGGACAGTGCCATGCTGAACGGACCGCATCTGCCGTCAAAGGGTGGGTTGAACTGCGAGGAAGAGAATTTTTTTTTTTTTTTTTAAAAACAATAACGCTGACTGACACGATGCAGCCTGCTGGGAGGACGACTCGCGCGACATTCTCCAGGTAGTCCGGCACTTTGGCCTAGAGGAGCTGCCCGTGGTAGCCATCGGTCATTCCTTTGGCGGAGGCGCAATGTGAGTACCGTGTACACACAAGACGTAAAAAGGAGACTGGGGGGGGGGGGGGGGGGGGGAGACCCCCCAGACCCAACACCCAACACAGGGGGGGCCGGCGCC